>JABWIB010000214.1:72843-89563 GCA_016617825.1 Platyplectrum ornatum | reverse complement strand
TTACCCCTGGCTGAGAGCAACCTGCATACCTGCGAGCACCAGCAGGAAAGGAAAGAAGACACTATTGGAAGGAAGAGGAGGGATTAAATAGCCCTGGGTCTTCTTTCCTTTCCTGTGAGCACCAATCAGGGGAGCATATACCCGGAAGTAGCGCTGCCATGGGAGGAAGAAGAAACATTGGTCAATATCTGTGTGCAAAATACAAAATTAAAGCATTCTCCCTGCATGCAAAAATATAAATTTTAACTCCCCTGCAAAGAAACATGATTTTGCTCACTTCTGACATTCTTGCCTAGAAATCTGAATCTAGCCTATACAGTAGAAAGTCAACTCATGCCATATAGTGGTCAAAACTGGTTGGTAACCATATATTTGATCCTCCCAAATAAAGAAGTTTTGAATACACAAGTTCTTTATGTGAAGTAAAAAAGGATAAAGGAAATGCCTGTTTTCTACAGGATACATTAGCAACATCAAAGTTCAGTATTATATTAATGTGTGATACATACTATCCCAGTTTTATATAAAGTACATTAAAACAGATGCCCTGCCTGCTAATTAACATGGACTGTACCCATTTTGACCATATGGAAACCTTTTACACAGCTTGTAGAGATTATTACTTTTTGTGCTACATGGATACAATTGAATGTATAAAATAAAGTTCTCCAAAAATGGGGACATGTACACAGCAGAATTCAAAGTGGCCCTGGAAAAAAAAAAATCTGCAAGAGGCCACATGTGGTCAGGATCAACTATATCTAGGGCTAAATAAAGTAATTGGATTAGCACAGAATATGCAAACATATAAGGTAGGTGAGTTGTGTATAGCCAATTATGTAAGGGTTAGTAACCATCACCTATTACCGTCATTATCCTATAGGGGCTTACAGGGAGAATACCCTGTAAGTCCTATGGACAATCCCCCCTGCCTGTTAGGCGTTTTCCACTTTTCCTCCATGGCAGCTAACGATGAGCAGTTCCTTCTGCCAGGACAGACCGGAAAAATAAAGAAGATACCCACCTATATAACATACAGCCACCAGGCTTCAGATGTTTACAACACCTAAATTATAAAGTACGGTCCACATTAGCCCTAAGGGCTCTGACCAGTTGATGGAGCCTAGCCTCCTTAATATTTTTAAGGTCAGAACATAATGAAGGTAGTACTAGTTCCTGGTTTATATGAAGTGAGGAGACAAACTTGGGGAGGAACTTGGGGTTCATTCAACACATCACCTTACCAAAATAAAAGTTTAAATAAGGCTGATCCACCCATAAGGCTTGCAATTCAGATATTTTCTGACTGCTCGCTAAAGAGAAATACATTTTAGTGAAATCTCCTGCAATGGCTCAAATGGAGGATCCATGAGTGACCAAAACTAAAATTTAAATCCTGTGGAGCCAAGGGTAGACAAAAGGTTGGCCCGATTGGCGTCTAGAACTTTAGAGCCTCCATGCCCTGTGGGAAAGGCAGCACAGTGAGCAATGACTGTGTACTGTAACAATACTGTGTGTTGTGAGATATTCTGGCTCAGAACTGCAAGACTGTACACTGGTGTATTTTATAATTGTGATTGCTTTGTGATTATAATTTTTTCACTTTACTAAACTGAGAATGAACTGGTTAATATACTAATTGATACCGTATAGTTTCATTCCTCAACCATGATTGATCAATTAGATGGGAGGAAACTACAGATTAGTACCTGTTAATGTGGTTTCTTTTACTCCTCCATGGCAGCGTACATATGGGTATTCCCTCCTAATTGGTGCTGACAGGAAAGGAAAGAAGACTCTGCAGTATATAATGACGTCACTTCCTACCGACTGTCTTGAACTTCCCAAGCTTAAATAAATATCAGGTTAGTACACACAAAACATATAGGAAACTGGGTGGGAAACTATACGCTGCCATGGAGGAGTAAAAGAAACCACATTAACAGGTACTAATCTGTAGTTTCTTATGCCTCCTCTCATGGCAGCGTACATATGGGTTCTACCCAAGCAGTATAATTAAGTAATAGAGGGGGGTAATAACTAAAAATATACATGGAGAGACTCTGTTAACTACTGCACTAAGAACTCTCCTTCCCAATTTGGCATCTGCCTAAGCCAACGTGTCCACTTTATAATGCTTTGTAAATGTGTGGACTGAAAACCATCCTGCTGCCTTACTTAGTACAGCTATTGATACCCCTTCCTTATCTGCCCAAGAGGCTGCCACCGCTCCGGTAGAGTGTGCTTTTAAGTTAACAGGTGGCTCTAGACCTTTAACTTATATTCCTCCACAATAGCTGACCTAATCCCACTAGCAATGGTTTGTTTAGAGGCAGCATCACCTTTAGTTCGAACAAGATAAACAATTGCTTAGAGCACATTAACTTTGATGTTCTATCAAGGTAGATACGCAACCCCTTACTACATTCAAAGTGTGAAACTTTTGCTCTAATTCCCCCCCAGGGTTAGGGCATAAAGTAGGTAACACTAGCTCCTGGTTAATGTGAAACGCGGAAACCACCTTAGGGAGGAAAAAGGGGTTAGTGCGTAGAACTACCTTGTCCTGATGGAAGGTAAAATACGGGGGTTCTGTACACAGGACCTGAAGCTCGGACACCCTCCTGGCTGATGTGACCGCTATGAGGAATACCACCTTCCATAACAGATGTTTAAGCCGCGACTCCTGCAAGGGCTCAAAGAGAATTAGTCAAGACATGCAACACTAGATTTAAACCCAAGAGGAGCTATAGGCTGCCGAAACACTGGACGGATTCTTTGCATAGCGCTAACAAATCTGGCTACATATCTATTGGTAGCCAAGTCTGTGTCCATGATGGCGCTAAGAGCCGTTATTTGCACTTTAATGGTATTGGTAGCTAGTCCCAACTCTACACCCTGTTGCAGGAATCCCAGCACAGACGGTATGTCCCTAGGATCTTTGGATGACTCGTTACACCAGGAAAATAACTTTTTCCAAATTTTATAGTACACAGCACTAGTGGACTTTTTTTTTCGCTCAACAATTTTTTAATCACTGGTTCTGAGAACCCCTGTTGTCTGAGCTAGTGGACCTCAACTTCCAGGCCGCTGGCTTGAAGATAGCCGGATTCGGACGGCAAAGAGAACCCTGTGAGAGGAGACACACCGGCCGTATCCAATTTGAGAGCTAGCGGAAACCACAGCTTTCGTGTCCAGTAAGGAAGAATGACTATGATGCAGGTCACCTCCTTCTGCAGTTTCCGAAGGACTCTGGGTAGCGGAGGTATTGGAGGAAAAAAATATAAGCTAGACGGAAGGACCACTGGATGGACCAAGCGTCTACGTACTGCGCTTGAAGCTTCTCTGTATCTTGAGCAATACTTTGCCAGCTGTCTGTTTCCCGGCGGCACGATTTGTGGAAGACCCCATTTGTCCACCAGGGCATTGAACATTTCTCAGTTCAGATACCATTCTCCTGGATGATACTGATGTCTGCTCATGGAGTCCGCTGCCCTGTTCTCTTTTCCTGCTATAAACACAGAGCTGAAGCCTGATGTGTTTTCCTCTGCCCACAAGAGAACTTGCTCTGCAACATGCCAGAGCTGACGACTTCTTGTGCCACTTTGATGATTTAGATACGAAACCACTGACCTGTTGTCTGACTGGACCAGAACATTTGCGCCTTTCAGATGTTCTTGAAGCTGTAAACATGCCAACCTTACCGCCCACATTTCTCTTACATTTGAATGGGACAGAGTCACCATTGGGTCCCATAGCCCTTGAACTAGATGCTCGCCACAGACAGCTCCCCAGCCTGTAGTACTGGCATCCGTAGTTAGGACTGAAATGGCCTTCCTACTTGCAGCCTTTCTCCCTGCAACCACCAGAGAAGACTTCGCCACACATCGTCGGGTATGCTGATGACAGGTATTCGCTGTTCTTGCTCCACTGGTCGAGGAAATGGAGCTGAAAATCCCTCATGTAAAGCTTTGCCCATTGAACAGCATTGATCGCTGGACATAAGGCCCATGAGTTTTAGGCATTTGTCTGCCGTAANGGAGGCTGATCCGGTTGCTTGTTCCAACTCTGATTTGAGAGCCAGGCTCCTTTCTGGCGTGAGGGCAACCNGCATGGTGACGGTATTTATAATCACCCCTAAGTATTTTTTTTTTTTGGACATTTATGATCCAGCGTGTTGCTGGAAAGTCTGCACAACTGATTACGTGTGCCTGTGCTTTCTCCAGGGATTCTGTCATAACCTGGATATCGATCAAATAAGGCCATAGCATAGAGCCTTCTTCTCTGAGCCCGACTATGACGACCACCAATACTTTTGTGAATGTACGGGGCGAGGTTGCGAGTCCGAAAGGAAGAACATTGAAGTGGAAATGCCTTCCGCATATGTAGAATCTTAGAAATTTCCTGCAACTTTTGCAGATAGGAATGTGTAAATAGGCGTCTCGCAGGTCTATAGTGGCTAGAAAAGCTTTTTCTGGAATATAAGGCAGCATGACCTTTAAAGATTCCATCTTGAAACTTTTACTTTTGTTTAGTTGTCTGAAGTCCAGAATTGTTCGATGACCTCCGGTAGCCTGGAGTAGGTCCCTACGGAACCTTTGTCTTGATGGTACTAGTGACACCACTTCCTGCTGGCGCAAACGCGCTAAGCCGTCTCTGAGAGCCTCCAGGTCCACGCTGTTTCGGGGAAAAGGAGACCTGACAAACGTCAATCTTGGGTTCTTCAGGAACTCTAAGTTTGTATCCGGACTATATGATTTCTAGGACCCATCTGTCTGTTGTCCATGTCTGCCAGACCTGCAGATAGTCCGCTAGCCTTCCCCTGACCTGGTCTGGCTGTGAAGCCATGGCGTCATTGCTGATGTTTAAAGCCCAAGGGTGATGCTGATGTTTAAAGCCCAAGGGTCTGTCTCTTCCCCTTGAGCCTCGAAAAAAAACTTCTCAATGGACCTGGTTGACCTCTAATAAGTTCTTCCGGGCTTGTAAGATCTGGCTTCCTTGAATTCTGCCATTGTTCTTTCAGAGCGGGATGAAAATCTTCTGGGGACTGTGACCTGTCACACTGACTTCCCGCCTGATGATTTTGTAATGATATCGTCAAAACTGTGTCCAAAAAGGTAATCCCCTATAAAAGGCAATGCCTTTGACTGTGAATCTGCGGCCCAAGGCTTAAGCCACAGTGCCCGCCTGGATACCGCTGCACTCGCTCCTTGTCTGGCAGCTAGTCGCACTGAATCCAAGGAAGCTTGACAAATAAATTAAACGGCTACTTGCATGTCTTGCAGGGCCTTCAATATGTCAACTCTTGGCTCCCTATATGACCTCTGCTTCCAGAACTGAGGACTCTCGCCATAGTTGCCCTGGCCGCAGCTGGCTTCCGATGCTCCCGCTAGTAAAGGTTGTCTGAGGAAGCCACATCCACCTTCTTCTCTATGGGATCTTTAATATGTTAGCATCCTCCAGTGGGAGAGTAGTCTTCCTGGAGATTCTTGCAATAGCGGCATCCACGCGGGGGGGCTTCATCCCACGCCTTAACTTCATCCTGCTGAAAAGGGCACAGACGGGCAATTCTGTGATGCACAGGGACCCTTCTATCGGGACTCTTCAGTAAGAAGATGTTTAACCACTTTAAACAGTGAGAACACCTTAACTTGTTTCCTGGACTCTGCGAATAACAAGTCCTGAGCCTACATTTGTACCTTAAGTGCTCCAACTTTAAGGACTTATGAATTAATACTAAAAGATTGTCCACTAGGTCTGCTGTGACTAATCTGACCTGATTAACCCCTCCTCTGCTTCAGATTCCTCACAACGATCACTGGGCACTGAACGGGGCATCTTAGAGGATTAGGTCTGTTATCTTCCTTGGTTACAAAGGTGTCTGCTAAAGATACTTTAAGCCTATTAATCAATTAAGCCACCTCCTGAGAAGGAACTTTCTGCTGCACCGCTTTGCCTTCCACACATACAGATTCTACATAGTCATCTTCCAGCCTTATAACAGTGAACAATTATTAGACCTTTTTTTATTTTTTTTTATTTAGCTTTTAACTCTATTTTGTCTTTGCTGGAGACAGAGCCTGCAAACAATACATGCCATAAGAATATATACAAACACTGCAGAAAGCGCAAAAAGGACACAGTGCTCCCTTACCAGCTTTCCTGGGGTGTCATTCTTCCCCCATGCCTGCAGCTTGTTCTGCATCACACAGCTTCACTGGTCCTTTAAAAGTACAGAGGGCGGGAAGGAACGCGCCCTGATGGCGTCCCACAGCCACCACGTGGAGGGACGCCGTATCTGGACCACACCGCAGTGCATAAATTAGCCACATGCCCGATGGACGGAAGGGGCAGAGCTTATTCGGCTGCACGAGGGAGCCGAACGCTCGCTGTGTCCTCGCCTTGCCTGGTTCGGCACCGGCAGCGGGCGGTATGGAGGAAGCCTGGAGGGAGCCTGGAGCAAGGTAAGCCGTCTGCAGCCTGTAGCACCGAAGGAAAGACACAGTCGGCAGGAAGTGACGTCATTATATACTGCCGAGTCTTCTTTCCTTTCCTGTCAGCACCAATTAGGAGGGAATACCCATATGTACGCTGCCATGAGAGGAGGCATAAGAAACAGAATTTTTCCAGAGCTTTTTCTTAACTTGTGAAAAACACCCGTCATGAACGATTCTTATACTCGGAGAAACACATTTCCGAAATGTCACAAAATCTGAAAACAATGGTGTACATCACCTTATTACTTGTCTGTCTCTGCTGATTCATAGTACTTGTATTCTGATGTCATATTTGCATTGTATTCAAGTCTCTGTAACCCTCTTTTTTGTTAACTCTCCTCATCTAATCTTTTCCGCTGAGCGCAACTTCCTTCTCTCATTATTTGTTCCTTGGAGTACTACTTTGTCTTTCCTGTCCCTCCTCTCTCAGGTATACTCTGTCTTCTTACAGTTTCTTTTACCATGTCTATCCTAATTTGGTGCTGGAAATTGGGGTTTTTGTTTCCTTATTGTTTATTAGGAGCTTTGACATCTGCGATGGTCACTGCTCTTATGTTTCTTTAAGTTTTGTATTTTGTTGTTAAACTTCAATAAAAAATTGCTGAAGGAAAAAAAAACAAAACTTGTGACTAAAAACAAACATGCTGCTTGGTGGTAGGTCTGCCTAGGACGCCCGTAGACCTAGCACTGCTCTGGTCTTAAAGGTGAACTTTTGCAAATCCTGCTTTTTTTTCACAAAGGTTTCAAACAAAGTGTTTTTAATCATAGACCTAAAACTGATCATTTGAGGAAAGGGGAATGTCTGTTGCATATCTTTACATTCATCACATGTTGTGCCAATGAAATTATCTTCACATTAGAAAAAGCATGTATCTATATGCTCCCTATGTTTAGGCTAACTACCTTCTACTTTGCTGGACTGAGCCTGCACAGCAATGCATACTCAGGGCTGCGCGTTGCCGTGGCTAGTTTTGGCTGTGGGAGCTGCCTTGCCTGTAACAGCTGTAATGGCAGTTGCCAGCTAATGGAGGTAGGCTACCTGGGGAACACACACACGTTGCTCCAGCAGCCATGATCTCCAACACCTGTCCACAAGAAAAGGAAACTGACACGGAAGCCTGGTGGGAACAGATGTTATAAAGGTAGGTGTATTTCCTTTTCTGGTCTGTCCCAGCAGAAGGAACTACCCATTGCTTAGCTTTAGGGCAGTGGAAAAATAATAAATTACACAACCTTTTCCATTATAGTGAATTCTTTATATAAAATGATTTTGCTAAACAAGATTGTGGATACAAGACAAATTCTGTACCTGGATAAAAGGATACAGCTTGTTTTCCTCCAGTTACAAACATCTGTAAAGTTTTTTTCTCATCAATCCAAAAGTATGACTCCTTAGACAAGTAATAGGCTATAGCATCAGGTTGTCCACGAACAGAGAATATATTCTGGTATTCACCTGTACTAGAATCCATTATACCAATCTCACCCTTTTTTGCCAACAAGATTTTTGTAGCATTTCCTACAGAAATAAAATATGCATAAATGAAAGATTCAAAGATATATATTAGAGCGCAATAAATATTCAACTTTTGCAGACTCAAACTTTGTATCACTGAAGCAAAATTTGCTAGCTGAGCATCACTAAAAAGGTTTGCATACATAACTGCCAGTGTTGTACATGGCAGTTCCACAGTATTCAATTGTGAATGGAAGTGATAGGGCAAAGTTCTATAAAATACACCTGTTAATACCCAGATGTGTGTCCAGAGCTTCCTATACCAGTCAGCTGGGTGTACTTTTGTACTCTGACTCCACACATTGCTTCTCCCCTCCTCCCTCCATATGATATGGACCATATCTATGCCCTGTCCCAATCCTGATGTTTCCACCTTAGCAACATTGCTTGAATTAGACCGATCCTATCCACTAAAGCTACAAAAGACACATTTACTCTTCATGCATCTCCAGACTAGACTAAATGCCACCGAAACTAAATAGAGCTAAAAACTTATTAATTACTAATGGGAATTCAAACAGCAAAATATTTCATTAAATGGTTTGGTTTCATATTTACCCAAAACCTCACAGGTTGTATTTCCTTTTAGGACAAATCCTTTAACGCAATCACATATGAATGTACCATGCATGTTGGTGCAGAGCTGGTGACATGGGCTATAGTCCAGAGAACATTCATCAATATCTGAAGAGGGGGAAAAAAAAACCCCATCATAAGTTACAAAATTTTGGATCCCATAAGACATACTAGCAGGTTACGGTACCAGAATTTTGACACATGAAGCTCTGGTTTGGGTTCTTTATTGGATGGTTTTGGACAATCACACTGTGCTGATAAAAAGATAGGGCTTATGAAAACTATTGTGCATTTTTATTATATACAAGGACAGTCTGAGATTAATGGGGAAAAAAAACGAGAAGCGTTTATTTTGAATGACAATGAATATTTACTAAATACAAGTTCTTTTTAAACGCTTAATCAGGTTAGCCAAATGATGGGCGCTCACCACCCTTCTACTTGCATATGTTAAGTCTTATTGTGGGCAATTATGATAGTTCAGATATATAATGTGTACACAATATTGATTAGTGTGTTGGATGTACATGTTTATTCATAAAAATAGAAACCGCATATTCCCACAACATTTAATATCAGTGGCATGTTTCAACTACATGCATAGCTTGTGTAATTTTATCGATGACAATATGCTTAGATAAATGATCAGATCAAACGTTATGAATGCTAATAGATTTTTATTGAATTGTATTTATATTGTCAATTGATTCAGTGGAGTGAAATCTTCCCCTGTGTACTGTACCAATTGTATCAACACCATATGAAGATAAATTTTAAATTGACCAGCAAGACAGCATGGACTACAGATCCCAGATGAACTAATTTTATTTGCATAATAAGTCTTTAGAATTAGTATGTACTATAAGGGTCGGCGACACTGAGCAGTAAGTTAAAATTTTCATATGCATGTTGATTCTCTGTACTGAAATATATGGAATATTGTGAACTTTAGAAAATATATTTTTATTTTGGACCATAATGGCAGACTATCTGGACATTCAATTATTTCACTATTGCCAGATTAGGACTCAGAGCTTATCATAACTTTCACAGATTTGAGGGTTATCTGGTGCAGAACTTTTTAAGTCTTACCAACGCAGCTTTGATGGTCTGACTGAAGTTTCCAGCCTTCATAACAAGAACATTTGACTCCCCATTTAACATCTTCACATTTCTGCATGCAACCTCCATTTGATTCAGAGCAATTCCGACCTGAAGGAAATTCAATCAATTACAAGTGGACCAAGCTCCCTTTAACTGTAATTGGATACAATACACACAGATTAAACCATGTGCTGGATCATGCAGTACATTCAATAAGCCTGTTATTTGTAGACAAAGTGTCCAAAGTATTTACACTTAGGAAAAAGCTGTTCTGGGGTGACTGGGTGTCCATGGGCATGCACATGTATACAAAGCTTTGAATCAAAAACAAACATCGCCCAACATACATACCACAGGACTTTGTTTCATCAGAGCCATCTTGGCAGTTCACATTTTTGTCACATACTTTGCTTCCACTTATACATTCTCCATCACCACATTTAAATAAGTCCTCATCACATAGTTCTAAACAAAAACACAAGAAGGTTATTAAGTTTATAAAATAGACTTCAAATATTTCACACTATGGGTTTTCTAGATTTCTTTAGGTCAGCATAGACATATGACAAGTATTCCCTTTTTGTAGTTAGGACAATAAAGATGAACATGCATGGAGTCTATGTTGTCAAGCACCAGTTTTGTGTTGTATTCCTCAAACTGGGATACATATGTATCCAATAGGTACATATGATACATACATATGCTGCAAAAGAGGAGTCAAGGAGTCAAGTTAATGCATATTATCATGCATTCTCATATTTAATTTCATTGTTGCTGCCAACATTGACATATGGATTCATCATTTACCCTTTAGTACTTCGCAAAATAGGACACAAATCCCATTCCATTTACATAATTCTTAGAGAAAGGTTCTCTGTACCTTGGTCATTGATAAGTGTTTAACCTCCCTTTAAAATGGAAACCTGCCATAAATTCAGTCTCCTTTGATAGCTATCCCAGGTCACCACCTCCAGTCCAAACACATTTTCCAGTCTTCCTCCATCAACTTTTTTGATTTTTTTTGTGTCGTAAAGGCTTCCCCTTTGAATACATATTTACACAAAAACCTTTGTAAACGTACCAAATAACTTTATCCTCCCATCATGGATTGATAATGAACACTTTCAGAACCATTGTATTTTATGGTTAAGGCCAATGTATCTTCATGCTGTGACATCACAAAAAACAGATATTTTGCACCGGTAGGTGATGAAGACATTTAAATTGTACAGTATGGGCTGGGGAAACACTTCCACATAGCTCCTGCAGATTGCAGCATGTACACATGGGCCTAAATTTACTAAGCAAGGAGATATAAAAGTGGGGATGTTTCCCACATCAACCAATCAGATTCAAGCTGTCAAGTTTCATTTTACATACGTTTACAACGTGAGCTCAAAATCAGATTGAAAAGTGGGAATGTTGCCCATAAGAACCAATCTCCATGCAATCACCCTGTTTAGTAGATTTATGCCATTGTGTAATTTTTGCCATGGCAATTGCAGCATGACTTAATACCACATAAGTATCATTTCTCTATGAAGAGCAATTGAGGATGGAGATAAGAAAAGATGCTGATCAGGAAAGAAATTATTTAAAAATATAAAAACAGCCTCTCCTCTAATTGCCAAATGTTTTGGTTTAAGCTTTGGAAGTTGAAGACATTTGGCAATTAGAGGAGAGGCTGTTTTATATACGCTGCATCTTCTTTCCTTTCCTGTGGGGGAGAAAATACTGATGTCTGTGCTGCCATGGAGGAGTAAAAGAAACCACATTAACAGGTACTAATCTGTAGTTTATTATTCATTCCTTCACTGGCAGCACAGACATCATATTTTTGCCCATACTGCTTGGGCATGATCCGAGAAACTGAAGTAAATACATGAAGGTCCCATTTATACTATGGCACTAAGGACTCTTCGCCCAAACCTTGCATCTGCCAAAGAAAGTACGTCTATTTTATGATGGTGGGTGAACATCAAGGCCCATCCAGCAGATTTAAAGAGCTCCACGACGGATGTATCTTCGTCTGCCCAAGAAGATTATTGCCCTGGTAGAGAGTAATCTAGAATGGTAGACTGCAATGGTGGCTCCAACCCCTTAGTTTTATACGCCGCTATGATGCAAAGCCTAACCCAATGAGCTTAGAGCTGCGTTTCAAGGAGGGCTTAGAAGCTGCGTTTCATTTTGTCCTTCATAGAGAATGAACAAATGTTTAGATTTGTATCCCACTGACCTGTCTGCTCTCACCAGGGCTCTTTAATTCTTGGGGATGGTACCTATCAGAAATATAATTGATTAGTATTAGGTTTTCTTGTAGACCAACATTATCAGAAAACTCCTGGCCTCTCAGGAACTTGGTTTTAGCAGCCAAGTCACTAGCTTCCAGGAGCTGGGGGCTGGATGACATAAGTGCCCCTGTTTCAGCAAGTCCAGGCAGTTCGTCAGGGGCCACGGAGGTTCGACTGACATGGCTAGAGCTAGGGAAAACCATGGTTTTCTTGGCCACAGGGGTAGCACTGCTATTAGAGTTGATCCCTCTGACTAACTTTCTTAATAGCCTGGGGATTAGTGGACTGGTGGAAAGGCATATGCCAGGATAAAGGTCCATGGGAGTGATAGGGCGTCTATTCTTGACATGAGGGTTTTGCTCCTTGTGCCCCCTTGCATGTTTAGGTGACTATCACGAGATGGGTTTAAACATAACGGTCTGAAAAGCCATACAGGCCTGGAACACAGCCTTTTGCATGGGCGGCCACCCAGCTTGGCTCCCAGAGCCCTTGTGACATTCATCCTATGCAGACTGCACCCCAGCCACCCCAACCAGTGGCACTGGCATCTGTGGTTATCACTATTGGTTGACCCTAAAGGAAGGACCTGCCGTCTCTTTCCTTTGCCCGCACAGCCACCAGTCATGTGTTGCTATGACCTGGGCAGGTAAGTAGATTTTCTGGGACAGATTTGAGTTGTCCTTCCACGGATCCAGAAAGGTACCTTGTAACGCCCTCATGTGGAACTTTGCCCACGGCAGTGCTTCTATGGCTGCCGACATTAGTTCCAAACTTTTGCTGAGGTAACAGCTTTGGCTTTTAAGGCGGCCACTTCTCTGAGTAATACCTCCCTTCTCTCTGGAGACTATCATAAGCACTCCCAGGTATTTGACCCTCTGGGGTGGTAAGCTGACTCTGACTGATTTATCAACCAGCCATTGTCTTGGAGTACCTGAATTACTCTGTCTGATGCTTTGTGGAATCCTCTGTTTCTGCTCCCACCAGAATGTTGTCCAAGTATGGCCACAGCATTATACCTTCTTGTCAGAGGTAGGCGACTATGACAGTGAGAACCTTGGAAAAAGTCCTGGGCGAAGTCACAAGTCCCAATGCCAAGGTGGCGAATTGAAGATGCTCCCCTGAACACGTGGAATCTCAATTTTTGATGACCCGGAATATAGAGATATGCAAGTAAGCATCTCTAAGGTCTATCGTACTTTGAGAACTATTCTTCCCTTTATTCAAAATAACATGTTTCTGAGATTCTACTTTGAAGTGAGACACTTTCAGGTGGGCATTCAACCCTCTGAGGTTTAGAATAGTTCTGTGTCCCCCTGAGGCCTTTTTTTTTGCAAAAAAAAAAAAAAACAAAAAAAAACATGAAATAGGTTCTTGGAACCTCTCCATCACAGGCACTGGATTTACCACGTTTTGTTGTTGCATGAGGGCCAGGCTGTCTCTTAAGGCTACAAAATGTTCGGTTTGCGGTGGAGAAGGCGAGCGGACAAATGAGTGCATGAGTGCAACTCTAGGTTGTAACCTGATCGAATTACCTCTTGGCCGTAGTTAGTTGCCAGGATATTGCCAAATGTCTTAGCCTCCCCCTGACCTGTGGAGGCATAGGGAAATGGGTGTAATTGGGGAGCGGGACTGAGCCGCTCTCAGATCTGCTTTGCCCTCTTTGCCAGTCTGTCCTGGGACCACCACTGAGACCTAACCCCCCCTCCTCCCAACCGAGGTCTTAACAATTTCGTCCAGTCATTGACCATAAAAGTAATCCCCTTGGAGTTTTGCCTTAGACTGGGCATCAGCGGACCATGGTTTGAGTCATAATGCCCTTCTGGCTACAGCCGCACTTGCGCCAATTCTCTCCCCCAATCTCAGGAAGTCTAATGAGCATCACAGAGAACTCTTATCTTGAAGAGCTTTGAGTAGTCTACTCGCTTGGTTCCATCTACCACCTATGCCCCTATGTTGTGGCACCAACTGCAAAGCACTCTAGCTGTTGTATCCATAGCTGCCGCTGGCTTACTTGATGCCCCTCCAAGTGTGTGTCCTACCGTGTTTCCCCTATAATTAGACCTGCCCTGAAAGTAATCCCTACCCCTAACTATGGGAATAGGGCTAAAATAAGCTCTACCCCAAATATAAGACCTACTAAAACAACATGTCTGCAGACTCTGGCATCTCTCCCCTTTGGGAGGGAGCAGTAAAGACTTCAGTGCAGTGTAGTGAGGGGATCTCTGCACGATGAGCAGCATATGACTAGTATATGGATATATATGTATGGGAGAAAGAAGGTGCTTATGTCCAAGCTGACTGTACTTGTGGTGACTGTTGCTGCTACACATGTGTAGCAGCAGCTATCAACAGGATTTACAGGGGGAAGTGAGGAGCCTGAAGTCCAAACTCCCTGAATCCTGTGTTCTGAAAGGGGAGAGATGCCCTTGTCTACAGACTTGAGTGACAGCGAGTCATTGCAGGACTAGGAGGACATATAAGCAGGACTTAAAATAAGCCCTATAGTGGTTTTTGAATGAAAAAGATAAAATAAAACAGGGTCTTTTGGGGAAACACGGTATCTCCGCCTTTTTCTCCATAGGGTCACTGAAAATATTGGTGTCCTCAAGGGGAAGCGTAGTCCTGTAAATCCTCCATCCTCTTGCCACTGTCACATCCACCTTAGTATGGAAAGGATCTTGAGAACTTCTGGTGCATCTGGTGTGCTTCTTTTTGGGTTGGCCTATTCATCTGTAAAAAGATCTTTGATGACCTTGGACAGAGGAAAATACTTAGATTTGTTCCTACTCTGAGTAAACAATAAATCTTGCACTAGAACTTGTTCTTAAGTCTTGCCAATATTCAGGGACTTCTGTATAAGCGTTAATAAATTCTCAACCAGACCAGGGATGAAATCTTGCTTCTTTAGTATCAGAGCGCTCAGATGCCTCAGAGTCTATGAAGGGCTCACTTATCACTGAGTGGGGGCGCTTAAGGGCCTAGTAAGGCAGAGCACCCCCCCCCCCTCCATCTTACCCAGCTTCTTAGTGTGCCTTTTTTGTTCCATTCTGTAGTACTACAATAGCAGAGGTGAACACACAAGCTTGTTTGCCACATCAGCCTTTAAATACTGGCGGTAAACATGGTCTCCCTTTAAGTGACGTCACGTCTGCTTTACACAACGGATTAAACCAGGCACATCACATGGTCCGGTGCTGGCAATTGGCTGCAGGCATAGGCTGAAAGGTGCAAGACGCCCCTCCCGGTCACAAGGGGTGGAGCCAGATGCAACATGGACGCCGGATCATCGGCACTTTAGAGGGGAAACGGTCGCCAAACCAGGTAACCAGGTATACTGACCACCACTGGCAATATGGAGGAGGGAGAGCTCCTGCCTTGCCCTGCAGCACCTTAGCAAAGGAAAGAAGACATTTGGCAGCGAGAAGAGCAGCTGTTATATACACTGCGTCTTTCCTTACCTGTGAGCACCTGTGGGGGAGGAAATAGCAATGTCTGCGCTGCCAGTGGAGGAGGCATAATAAATAGATTCTAAAAAAAAAAAAAATGTATAATTATCTTTTCTATATTTGTTTATAAGCTACATGGAACAATGTGTTCTTTTATTTAAGAGCTGCTATGATTACCTATAGGCATATCCAGGGCCACTAGACTACAAATAAGTCTCCAGTCATTTCCCAAATTATTACTTTAATGAGCTTAAACATAATTTACTTACCTTTCTAGTATTCTCTCTGAATGAGACACTAGTCCTGAAGTCTAGGCCAACAGAGGCTATGCTTGAATTGGTTATACAGGCTTTTTGCCCCTGCTAGGTAATGGGGAACCTATGCAGCCCATTGGAAGACCGTCACTATCAACCAGAACCATTTGTACCCCCCTACTTTCCTCTTGCCACCCTGGGCATAGCAATATATATGGCATATAAAGCTGAATTAGACCAGATTTTGCTAGATGGGAAGAGAGATAACCTTATTGATGAGAACACATGGCGCTATCTCACTACACCATTTCCCATTAAACCTATACTATACACGTTACCCAAGGTCCATAAGAGCCTGACACAACCCCCGGGNAGACCTATNATATCAGCCAGGAATTCACTGTATTACAAAATCTCCATCTGGTTGGACCACTATCTGCAGCCAGTAGTCCGGGGGAGGCAAATCACATCTCAAAGATAGAACTGACCTACTCAAACTTCAAACACTCCAGGCCATACCACATAATAGCTATTTAATAACAGTCGACATCTGCAGCCTCTACACCTCCATCCCACACCAAGAGGGTCTGGAAGCGGTCCACACACAGATCTGCAACAATACCACCTATGAAGGTCCAGAGAAACATCTGTTCATGAAACTCCTGGAACTTACTCTGAAACGAAATTACTTTTTCTTCAATGGAATGCATTATCTACAATTGACTGGCTGCGCTATGGGCTCGAAGGTGGCCCCTTCTTTCGCCAACCTGTATATGAACGAATACGAGGACAGATATCTCTACGGTGACGACAGATTCAGACAGAATACACTATTTTATTCCCGGTACATCGANGACCTATTCATTATATGGACAGGACCCATTGAACTGTTTGAAGGCTTAATGGCGGAACTTAACCAGAATGATACTCCGATCAGATTCACCTACGAATCCAACACAGACAGTATCCATTATTTGGACGTACAGATTAGCCTTCGGAACGGGAACATCAGCACGTCTATTTTCAACAAAGCCACGGA
>JABWIB010000214.1:56201-71079 GCA_016617825.1 Platyplectrum ornatum | reverse complement strand
CGGGCCCGGGATGACTTCCGCATTCCAGAGGGGGTTCCCCCACGTGCACGGAGAGGAGGAGGGTGATTGGTGATGGGATGAGGTATGTGTACACACTTTCTGTATATATTTCACTTGTTGACATTGGTATGTATCCCTGATGAAAGTTTATCACATTGTGTGTATATATATATATCCATATATATATCTATATATATATATCTATCTATCTATCTATCTATATGGACAAACTCCTTTAAAAAGGTCCAACTATGATTAATTAGGGAATGTAACATTTGCATGTAATTTAGTTCCCCGTATTCAAAAGGTATTTTTAAAGTCTAAAAAAAAGTTAACCATATTACCATTTACCAGACAGTATGGACATATTAAGAACAAAATTAAAATAAATTAGCTTTAAAAGTAGGCAGAAATATACCAACCACAAAATTCTTCATCAGAACCATCCCCGCAGTTATTTACTCCATTACATTTCCAGGCTTCCATAATGCACACTTTATTTTTGCATTGCAACTGATGTTCCATACAGTTTCTTGTTGAACAGTTCTGTTCATCTGAAGCATCTTCACAGTCACTGTGACCATCGCATACTTCCCATGTATCAATGCAGTCATCACTGTTCGGGCATTTTATTTTATTACCTGGACAAGCTAAAAATTCAGGACAAAAAAAAAAGCACAAGAAAATAACATACCAACACATTAAAACAAAACTTGGCGAAAAGAAAAAACTTCCACCATCAGCATGGAGCAAGCATACTGTTGACACCAGATACAGTAATATTTCATATCTTGGGTTTTCAGACAACACACTGTTACTTATGTTCAATCTTTATCTTATCTATAATTTTCTTGATGCTGTTTAGCTATAACACAATTCAGTACTACCATTAAAAAACAACATTTAATTTATTTATTTATTTAAAAACATAGTTGGAATTTGTTCAAGCACATAGCATAGTTTTGAATAGTCATTCTGTTTTATGATTAATATAAAACATATTTGTCTCTAAATTGCTTCCCCTATTATAGGTTATGGTACAATTTAGTAACACACAAGTACAAATACATGGTCACTACTTAGCCCATGTGTAACTTTCCAAATGTATACTTACCACAATCTGCTTCATCAGAACCATCCAAACAGTCCCTAACACCATCACATTTCCAGCTTACAGAGATACAATTCCCATTGTCGCATTGCCATGCATTTCTATCACCACGGCATGCTATATCTTTAGAGAAAAAAAAAACACATTAAGTCAATGCTTTAATTTACTTCATGGTAACAAGTTGGAATAAGTTTTGCATTCCTAGTTTGCTTAATGAGATATAGACATTTCATTCAACCAACTACAAAATATTAATAGGTCATGAAACGTTAAAAATAATTTACCAAAAAAATTTTTTTTTTAAAGAAGTAAACTTTTTAAAGAATAGAAACTATGTTGCAAGTTCTTCTTTGGTTGACCCTTGTGCCAAATCCATGAAATATACATTTCCAAAAAGAGAAACACAGCTCAGCGATAGTGTGCAAGTTAATGTCCAACAACAAAAATATATGTACCATTATCATAATTAATATGTAGCAGTATCTCACATTTTATCCATTTCTATGTTGTATTTATTCAATAGTATGTACGAGATTTTACTAGACTTTGGACATGTCAAAAAACATTGAAACATTGAAATCAGTATGTGGTGACTCTGGCTCTCTGGTTATCACATCATGAGCAGTAGATTTTTTTTCCCCGGTTTATCTAAAAACCTAATATTGCACCAAACTCGTGTTATTCCAAAAATAAGTGGGTGAGAATTCTCTCAGAGCTCATAATATAAAATATAATACAGATTATTACCTGTTAAAATGGTTTAACTGCACTCAATGTAAGTCCACACATTGGACCTGTAAAGGTGGCTGAACCCAATCAGTGAAAGAAGAGGCACCAGCCCTATAAAGTCTCCAAAGCTTAAAAGTTATTATAGGAGGGAAATTGACTGACCTATAACCGATCTCTTGACTACTTACAAGATGGCTGCTTCTAGCGTGTGACATGGGACTTACAGTGTTTCCCCGATAATAAGACACTGTCTTATTTTATTTTCAGGACAAAAAAAAACACCATAGGGCTTATTTTTGGGGTAGGGCTTATTTTTTTGATCTGCTATTAAACCAAGTGCTGCTGACATTATGACACCTCATTGTTCCCCCAAGTGCTGCTGACATTATGACACCTCATTGTTCCCCCAAGTGCTGCTGACATTATGACACCTCATTGTACCCCCAAGTGCTGCTGACATTATGACACCTCATTGTTCCCCCAAGTGCTGCTGACATTATGATACCTCATTGTTCCCCCGATGACATTATGACACCTCATTGTGATTTAAATAGGGCTTAATTTCCTGTAAAATAGGGTAGGGCTTATTTTCAGGATAGGTTTTATTATCGGGGAAACACTGTATATGGGGACTGGTCTCTCCATTTTTCTATATCAGTGGCAATTAAATGATGTTATATTGGATATATATATTTTATCATTTTTAATCTTTTTTTTGCAGTTTGTGGCTTGCCATTAATTATTTTCTTAGATCACTACACTTATTTTATATTTCAAGTGCCACCTTTGCTTGTTTATCTAGGGAAGAAGACATAAAACCAAGGGTACCCTTGATATTTCCAGATATTGCCCAAGAGATTCATCACAGTTTCTTTCAAATTAGAGGTCAAGGTCTTCCCTTGATACAAAACCTCAAATCTTTGGTGCGGAGGATAAAAGGCATTATTTTACCTGTTGATATGTTTTCCTTGCTTCCTCCATGGCAGCACTGAACTTGGGTTAATTTTCACCTCATTGGTCCAGCAGGAAAGAGGACTACACCTCTGGAAAGAGGACTTCCCCTTCCTGTATCTCTGGAGTCTTTCAACTTCAATAACTCTTAATAAAAATGGTTAGCACACGCAGGAAAAATGCAAAAGGATGGGAAACTAGGTACTGCCATTGAGGAAGGATAACATTAACAGGTAAATATGCCTTTTATCTTCCCCCTCCAATGGCAGCACTGCACTTGGGACCTACCCAAGCAGCAATAATGGGACATGTGTATAATAAATTTACAGTAGACTGCTCAAATTACGGCACTTAAGACACGTGTACCAAACGGAGCATCAGATGATGTTAATGCATCAAGCCTATAGTGTTTAGGAAAGTGTTCCTCCCCTCCATGGCAGAGCTACGATCGGGTCATACCCAAGCAGTGGAAGGTAAGGGAGGGTGAAAACTAATAAGACGACTAGGTATATACATTTTAGGGACGTAGGTAGACAATAGCACTAAGAACCCTAGGCCAAACCGGGCATCTGCTGAAGACATTACGTCCACTTTATAGTGCTTCGTAAATGTATGTATTGAGGACCAGCCTGCTGCCTTACATAACTCTAATAGTGAAGCGTCCTCCTTATCGGCCCATGAGGCTGCCATAGACCTAGTAGAGTGGGCCTTAATACCTAAAGGGGGTACCAAGCCCTTTTGCTTATAATATTCTAGAATGCAACTTTTGATCCACCTTGAAAGCGAGGGCTTTGAGGCAGCATTACCCTTGGTTCTTCCCTCATATAACAAGAACAATTGTTTTGAACACCTAAACTCCGCAGTTCTAGCCAAGTATATACGCAACGCCCTGACTAGATCTAAAGCAGGGGTGTCAAACACAAGGCCCGCGGGTTAGTACATCTAGGACTAAATTCAGATCCCACGTTGCTATGGGTGCCTAAATACTGGTCTGATGTGCCTCATAGCACTGACAAATCTGGCTACATACTTATTAGAAGCTATGTCTCTGTCCATGATGGCCACTAAGGCCGAGATTTGTACCTTAATGGTATTTGTTGCTAGGCCCTTGTCTAGACCTGATTGAAAGAAATCTAGCATACATGGAATGAGGCATGGGACTTTTTTCGTCCAATGACACCAGCAGAAATACTTCCTCCAGATCTTGTAATACAGCTTGCTAGTGGACAATTTCCTGGCTTTCAACAAAGTTGATATTACCGGATCAGACAGGCCCTGATTTTTTAAATTCTGGATTTCAACAGCCATGCTGCAATGTTGAAAACCCCCGGGTTGGGGTGGAGAAGATGTCCCTGGCTGAGGAGGTCCGGGCGGACCGGTAGGATCCATGGTGGTTCTATGTACATCTCCATCGCCAGTGGAAACCATGCTTTGCGCGTCCAATGCGGGAGAATCGCTATCAGCGTGGTAGGTTCTCTCTGCAGCTTCCTGAGCATTCTTGGAATTAGGGGCAATGGAGGGAATGCATACGTCAGACGAAATTCCCATGGGACTGCCAGAGCATCTACTTTAAGACACTCCTGATCCTTGTGTCTTGAAAAGAATTTTTTTACCTGGCGATTGTTCCTTGTCGCCATTAAGTCCACTTGTGGTACTCCCCACTTTTCTGTTATTAAGTGGAATATGTCTGCGTTTAGTCGCCACTCTCCTGGGTGGCAAGGGTACCGGCTGAGGCTGTCTGCCGCCACGTTTTCTGCGCCACCACCTGGTTCAGGAAGGCCACCACCGTCTTGTTGTCGGACTGTATTCGTATTGTTTTCCCTCTTAATTGGTGTGTGAAAGATGCACGCTAACCTGACTGCCTCCAGTTCTCTTACATTCGAGTGTGCTGAAGACATAGCCTTTGAGAATTTAGCCACCACTCCAGGTCCTGTCTTACTCCGCTTGGTATGCTTATACTCTGCGAAAGGTCTTTGTTGTTCCCATTCCACTTGCTTAGGAAGTTTAACTGAAATTTCCTCACGTGGAATCTGGCCCATTCCACCACTTCTATTGAAGCCCTATGACCTTTAAGCAAACTGCTGCTGTAAGGAGTCTGCGCGGATAACCTCTCTTACCTCCGAGAGAAGTTTCCTTTCTCTGTCCCGTGTGAGAGCTGCCATCATCTTCACGGTGTCTATGACCACTCCTATGTACGTAGCAGCCGTAAGTGGAGATAAGCGACTCTTTTGGTGGTTGATTAACCATCCGTGAAGCTGTAGTAGCACTCTTTGGGTGTGTTTACTTACTTGTTCTTCTGAGCGAGCCACTACCAAAATGTCGTCCAAGTAAGGCCAAAGCATAATGCCTTCTTGTCTTAGCGTAGCTACGACCACCACTAATACCTTTGTAAAGCATAATGCCTTCTTGTCTTAGCGTAGCTACGACCACCACTAATACCTTTGTAAAGGTACGGACAAGAGGCCAGGCTGAAAGGGAGAGCCACGAATTGGTAGTGTCCTCCTAAGATGAAAAAGCGGAGGTATTTCCAGTGTCCTTCCCCTGGAGCCACGAAAGGATCCTCGCGGGGGAGCCATCCACTGGCCTCTTCTGTACGCCCTTCCTGGACGATAAGATCTTGCTTCCTTCAAGTCATGGGATCTGCCTGGTCTAGTGGTGCTCCGGTTGACCGTCCTGTCCTGCGGAAGCCATGATGATCTGCCTCCTGAAGACTTTGAAATAATGTCATCCAGGCGCCGGCTAAACAGATAGCCCCCTTGAAAAGGCAGGGCTAGCAATTTTGCCTTTGACTTCGCATCCGCCGACCATGGCTTTAGCCACAATGCCCTTCTTGCCACAGCTGCATCTGACGTCACTCTTGCTGCCAATCGCACTGAATCCATGGACGCCTGGCACATGAATTCTATTGCGACTTCCATATCTTGGAGTGCCTTAATAATGTCCGCTCTCTTGGCTCCGTCAGCCTCTGAGAACTCTGGCTGTAGTTGCCCATGCTGCAGCCGGTCTTAATGAAGCTCCTCCCAGAAGATGCTGCTTCTTTAGAGTGACTTCTACTTTCTTATCCATCGGATTGCGAAATATATTCACGTCCTCCAACTGCAATGTAGTCTTCTTAGATATTCTGGCTACTGCAGCGTCCACTCTGGGGGCTTCCTCCCATACTCTAGTTTCTTCCTGATTAAAGGGGTACAGTCTGGCAAACTTATTCTGGACAGGCACTCTCTTATCCGGGTTCTTCCACTCATCTGCAATTAAATCTTTAATGGCTGTAGACAATGGAAAGAACTTTGGCTTTTTCCATGATTCTGAAAACAGCAAGCATATGCTCTTTCGGTTCCTATAGATTAAGGGACTTATGTATAAGTGATAACAAATTTTTCCACTAAATCGGGGTTGAAGGCTGCCTCCCGAGATACTGTAGATTCTTCTTCTGACTGGACTGATCTGTCAGATATAGCGATCACCTCTTCTTCCGTGTCAGACGCCTCACTAACCACAGGGCGAACACGCTTGGAGGTTTTTGGTTTTGATCATCCTTAGTAACAAAGGTATCGGCCTAGGAAACCTTTAATATATGAATAAATTCCGTCAACTGTGGAGATGGTGTTTTAAGCCGAGTAACCTTGCATGCTGCACACACACAGTATCCACTGAATTCTCTTCTAGTGGTTTATCACATAACGAGCAATTATCTTTGCGAGGTTTTTTGCTTTAGTTTTAACCTCCATTTTTTCTCTGCTGGAATCAGATCCTGCAAGATACCAGACACAGAGAATATCATAAACATATATCCACTATAGTATAACACCATAGAGTATAGTATAGTAACAGCACAGTAGCACAACATAGCCCAGCAAGTCTTACCAGCCTTCTTAGCTTGGTGCTTTTTATCCTCCATACTACCGTTACAACCTGCAGGTAGAGAGGCACAAACACATCTGATCCTGGTTCACTGGCTTTTTAAAGCAGGGGGCGTATTAGGCGCCCTGATGACGTATTGCCCGTTATGCTCAACGGATGAACCCGGGCACGCCACGCACCAGCCTCAGCTGTGCATATCCAAGCGGCTCCTATATAAACATCCGGCCGCGTGTCCTCTGACCCCGAAAGTAGTACGCCGAAGGCCCGGTCGAAGGCGGCAGCCAGCACAGGAAGCCATGCCCAGAGTGGCGCCGGCAGAGGGCAACGCTGGAGACTGAGGTAGGAGGGAGCTCTGCACACACGACAGCACCGCAGGAAAGGAAAGACAACATTGAATGCCGGGGAGGAGGAGATTATATATGGAGGGGTCTTCTTTCCTTTCCTGACGAGCACCAATCGTAGCACTGCCATGGAGGGGAGGAAGAAAAGAAAATAAGAGTTAAACAACTTTGTAAAGAAAGACATATATACTTTAAGATACTACTAATAAAATATCAATACAGTAAAAGAGTTGTAAAAATAGATGGATAAAACACTTGTACCCCAAACAGTGCTAGGTGTCACATAGGTGACAAGCAGATGGTCGAATGCAGCAACCCGGGATAGTTGGATGGCACTATGCGTGTGGGGAAGAGGCAGAATGTGCAGTCTGTGCAAGCTCAATGCTCAGGGCCTTGTAGATCAATTTCAAAAGATTCTTCACCATGTCCAAGCTGAATTCTCCTTCTGCATGAGGGTCTTGCATCTCCTCATTTGATCCACAGATTTAATCAGAAGCTCCCAATAACTCACATTGGTCAGACCCTTCCAAAAGGTCGCCATGGATCAGGGCCTTTTATACGAGTAAGCCTTTAAATCTTTTTTGATAAAGTGTCTTCATCCAAAAGCAGTCTTCATCATGGATATAAAGCCATTTGCATGGATGGAACTTGATGCTGCTTCAGTTTGCACTCACAGATAGAAGTAGCAACATCCTTATATCCAGGGTGTCTTTTTTCTTCTTGCTGCTTGTTGTCCAATGGGGCTCCCGATCCCAGTGGTCTGTGCTGCCATTAGGAGGGGGAAATTTCATAACCAAAAATGAACCACAGGCATCGTTCACTCAGTAAAAGGAACACATGCCCCAAATGAACAATAAACAGAACACGGGTAAAACCATTAAGACTGTATCAGTCAACCTCCACATGGGCATTAACAAGTGGCCAAATGAATCAGCCTGCAAAAAGTAGTGTGTGTTAATGTAGGTGGGTCTAAATACAAAAGATAGAAAGCAGGCTTCATGCTTTGCCCATTGTCTAGCAGTAATATCTTTTATGGCAGATATAAGATTTCTTATATGCAGGCCTCCCAAAACTCTTTGCACCTAATTAGTAACTGTGGCAGACACCAATACACTGCCAAATTTGCCTCCTTGCCACAACAATCAAAACTCTTTTACTGAACAGGGCATAGTACCATCACCTTACCCGTCAGGACCTGATAAAGTCTCCTCAGACACTTTCTAGTAGTGATGGGTAGTTCAGGACTGATTAGTTCAAAATGAACTAGTCTTCATAGTGAACTAGTTCATTCAGTTCACTGCTCAGGAAAAGATTAGTTCATCAGGAACTAAAGCATGCAAGTGGAACTAAACACAGACTGATAGAAATCCCATCAGCTCCATCAGGTAACTCATTGTATTTCTACCTGAATCTGATGCTGTAGTAAAGCTTAAAGTACAAAACACTGAACAAAGCCCAGCAAAGACACATATAGTAACAACACTGCATCTGCACCCTCTAGGTCTATTTGTCATGCTACTCACCTTTCTAAGATGCAATCACTGTCCTATTAGTCCAAATGTCCAAACACTTAACGCTGCTAAACCTTCTATAGGGTGTATATGTGCTGATCTGCAGCTACACTGTTACTCAGCTAATATACACTACTCATTATTCAGTGCATTGAGCTGCTGTGCTCAGACTCTGGGAGCAGAATCAGTTACATTGTAATACTGACTCATGACTCATTCTCCAGCAAGTAGTTCACTGACTCACCAACTCACTCACTAGTTCATCAGATTGAACTAGTTCTGCAGTCACTGCTCAGCTCTGTGACTCATACAGATATACTGAGTCAGTGCAGTACATGCAAGCTACCATGTGTGGCACTGCTGTGCTCAGGCACATGTATGGAGCTGATCCTGAAGCACATTACCATGATTCATTATCACAACAAGGTACATTTCCAGATCCCTTTATTTTCACCTGCTGCAATATTCTCTTTATTATTATTCTAATTCAAAAAATGATGACTTGTCTGTGGGGTCGATATACCATGTTACTTCTATAGAAGTGGAATGTTTGAAAAAAGAAATATGAGCTGTTGCCCATAGCAACCAGTCAGATTTATTTAGAACCTTCTAGAAGATAATAGCTAGAATTTCCACTTCTATAGAGCTGGCACTATGTGTATATCTATCTATATCATAGATATCTATCATCTGTCTGTCTGTCTAAGCTGTTGTAGGTGTCACTGCTATGTTCAGACATTGTGTGTACTCCACTCTAGAGCAGACTGTTACATTGTTTCTCCTACTCAGGTCAATAGTTTATACATATAACCGATCAGCTCTCTGACTGAGTGTGAGAGTCAGAGTCAGTGAGTGAAATAATGAACAAGAACTAGATGAACTAATCTTTTAAACTAATCTTTTGAGTGAACTAGATCATAATGAACTAGTCACCAAAATGAACTAGATTTCCCATCTCTACTTTCTAGTATGCTCACAATAATTGGAAATGGTTTCTCCGTCCTACTTTGTCTTTTAAAGCATCACTGGTTCTGGCATCAAGGGTGGCGTGCAAACCCGATACTTGAACCCCAGAATCAATTTTGCTGTTCCAGGGAAGAAATTCTGTTGACATGACTCAATTTTAGCAAGAGAGGCATCAAATATAGTTTGCATATACTTCTTAACAGTTCTTATCAGGGTGTTTGGACAATTCCACAGCCAAGGTAGCCAGAGATGATGGGGACAATGACAGGGAGAGACCTCAGCATGAGACGGAAGGGCTTTCTTCACAGTATCTCCAATTGGGAGGAGGATGAGGGGCAGACATCATTTGTTATTTTTAGAGGGCCAAGACCCTACAGAAGGCTGAGAACTTTTGAAAGCCATTTCTAGGTCTACAAACCTATCCATGAAAAGGGCACCCCTATAAAATGAGATTAACTGAATAGGAAAAAGCAGGTCTGAATAAACACACACAATTATCCAACAGTTGAACTGAGGACTAACATCATACATTGCCAGGAGTTTGGAATGCTGAGTCTTCAGCACGAGCTGCCAAAGCATGATGGACAATATCTGGAGTGTCACAGGTTGGCCATCAGGGACCTAGACAGAGGGGAAAGCAACCTAAGGCTCTCCAGATTTCAAACAACAAAATCCCAGCATTCTTAGTCAGGTATTAATTATTAAAGCAACTCCAAAGTATTTTTTCTGACCAGCACCAAGTGTATGGTAGAAAAGAAACATTTTTTCATCGGATATCACGGATTAGTCGTCCTTCTCCAGTGCGTGCTGTATTCCTACCAAGACAACCATCCATGGACAGCAGTTTCTGGGAATGGTTGTCCTGGTAGTAATACAGCACCGGAGAAGGAAAGATGACTAATCCGTGATATCCGATGATACACACTCCAGAGCAGTCCAGATAACCGAGTGGATTGTATAAGCGTATATCATCTCGCTTCTGGTATGGAGATAGTAGTGGCAGAGGGGCGTAGAACTGTTTTTAGAAAAGTTTTAACCTAGGTTTAATTTGAATCTTATATGAATAACCATGCTCATTTAATGTAATTGTGTGAATAAAACTGTTTATTATACAAAAGATGATGCACTAGAGGTGCTTTTCTTTTTGTTTCCACCACACATACACATTCCAGGGAACTTCAAGAACCAAATCAGAGCCTCTGATCACTATGAGACTTGGTTGAGCTGGTCACCTACAGGTTTATGATTATCCACTAATTGGTTGATGAAGTTACACATGTTTTTCAGCACTGGTTTTCTCTTATAATTATATATTTTCTTTGGTATAACTAAAAGGGGAAGGTAGAGCCCCTGTGTGGTAGAAATACCTGTGGTAGATTATAAAAAGCGCAGTTTTTTCCTTCTTATTTATTTACGAAGTGATGTGTAGTTTGACATGTGGAGAGCCCCAGTTTACCTACCCTTGACCTAGACAGAGCCACAGAGTTGAGTAATACACAGGAGGGCCATGAATAGGCTAAAACTGATAGTAATAGATGTGCAGTTGCCAGCCCACAATGGCTGGTCAGCCAAAGCAGTGAGTAGGCCATACGGGGAGACCCAGTAGCCACACAATTGCTCTGCATCCAGGCGACAAGGTAAAAGAGCAGACAGTGCCATGATCAGCAGGACACTGGTACAGCTTGTTTCATTATCGCAGGGAGGACAGTTCTGCCTGAAGGCCACAGTGGCTACACTAATAATTTCCACCTAAGCCAAGAATGTCAGGCAAGTACAGGAGAGCAGCCAATCTCTGGCAATTCATTTCACGGGTGTCTCAATCCACACTCCAATGTTCTGGAAACTAGCAGAAAAGACAGGGGAGTTCCTTATAATTGTGGCCCATGCTAGTTGGCCCCCTGGGACATGTCTTTTAAAGTTATCACTTATTTGCTAAACCTACAACAACCTTGAAAGGTCTAAGAGTCAAGCATCTCTAATTTAAATGAGAGAAACTTTTGGGGTTTTCCAGGCAGATGCACAGGTCTGGAACAGGCCCAAAGCCTTAGAGTGGAAAAAGAAAACCACTTCAGTCATCATCTAATCTTTAAATATTACTTTATACCAGTCTACTATATGCTGTTTGCCATATATTCTTGCCTGTATGGGTCTTACAATAAAAAACAAAAAACTAAACAAAACAAAACCAGCATTAAACTGGAGAACGGAGGGCACCTCTATTGACCATATCATGCCACCCTCACTGTATGTACAGCAGCTGCACTTAATATAAAAACCAACAAACTAGAAATCCTAGCCTATACAACAGACACACTGGAGCCCATCTGTCTGCTCTGCACTATATTTAAATGAGAAAAGGGGAGTTTCTCATTTAAATATACACAGTAGCAGGGGATGCAGCCAGCGCTGCAACACAACTAGGGTTGCCACCTTCCTCACCAAAAAATACCAGCCAGGGTAAAAAGGGGGAGTGGCTTTGGGGTGTGACTTGGGCGGGGATAATTTCGCAACCTTCTTTGGCCCAGCAGCCAGGATCTTAAAAAATAAAAATATATCTATATATACATTGCTGTGTACACAGGTGACAGTACAGTACAGGTACAGTGCTGTGTATATAGGTAACAGGATAGGTACATCGCTGTGCACACAGGTGACAGGTACAGCGCAAAATATATATAATATAATACAATGTAAAATATAATGTGACTCTGGCACTGTGTATTCGCCAAGGGCAGCTGTAGCTGCATTAAAGTGGACACCCCCACCCAAAAAAAAAAAGAACTGCCAATTACTATAGGCAATAAAAAAAAAAAAATACCAACACCGACCTTCTTGGCAAAATTACCAGACAGGCCAGTAGTTTACCGGCCAGGTGGCAATCCATAACACAACACAAGACACCCCAGAATTAGGGAAATCTTACCACACTGTTCATCTGTACCATCAGGGCAATCCTTTTCTCCATTACACAGCCATGAAATAGGAATGCACTTTGCATTTTCTTTGCATAAAGACTGCTGCAGAACACTGCAAACAGGTGGGGCTGAAATAGAATACAACATATGATTGATAACCTAGTAAACATTTTAACGACATTCTGCCCAGTTTTCTGCATGGAGATAGCCATTTGCAATATCCTTTAAGCGAATTATATCGTAAAGAACACTGGAAAAATTGCATTGTGAGAGGGCTGAATAATGAAGTCGGGAAACACTTAGGAAGTTTGCTTAAATAGCTTTTAATTGCTGTACTCCATGGGGGTAATAATTATGCAAAATTCCTTGTAAAACAGTTTACATTCAAGTTAACCTGTATTTTAAGATTTGTACAGATCTTTTAGCAAATTGAGCCCATACTGTATTTACAGTATTTATTGTATTTTTCATTAAATCCTCTTAAACAGGGAGGGGGAAATGTTAC
This sequence comes from Platyplectrum ornatum, assembly GCA_016617825.1. Classification (NCBI taxonomy): domain Eukaryota; kingdom Metazoa; phylum Chordata; class Amphibia; order Anura; family Limnodynastidae; genus Platyplectrum; species Platyplectrum ornatum. The sequence continues at coordinate 58,189 of JABWIB010000214.1, read as the reverse complement.
TCCAGTTTTGTGTGTGTAAGAGGGTGTGGTAGGATGAGGTCATTTTATTTGCTATACTTATACTATAAGTAATGTATTTGTTAACAAAGGGGAAGGGTGGAGTCATTTAGTCAAAATATTGTTTTCATTTGGCAAGTGGCAAGTACTACTATTTCTGTAGTACAAATATTTACTACTTAAAATGAGTGTTATACACATATAGGCTTCTATAATATCTTAATAAGCAAACATATACAAATAAAGTTATTCTCAGACAAGTCAGAGAAAGTCATGCCAAAAACAACAGGGTTTTACTGGAATAAAAACAACCACAAAACTTGGGACCTTAACTAATATAACCTCCCATCCATCTCACCACCAACAAAACAAACTACAGGCACCAATGACAGAATAGAGAGTATTATGCATAATTTAGAATTGCAATTACCAATACCTAAACATAGCATTATAAACTCATTCTATGCATTACTAATGCAAAACACTTTGAATGGATACTTATCATAAAATGAATACAGAAAACAACAAAGAATAATTAGATTTATACAGCATTACCACTAACGTTTCTCAAATCTTAATATATATATATATATATATATATATATATATATATATATTTATATATATATATTTATTCATATAGATATCAGTGACAGGATTTTGGAAGTGGCTCTAAAGCATGTATGGTGTCGTGGAGATGGTGCACTATATAAAGTATATATTGGCTACATTAGGTGTCAGTGGATATATGGGTATATAGTAGTCATACTTTTTTTTGTATAGTGCAATCTCCAAACCATTAATACACCCTGCATATATTATAATATGATGTACCTTTACCCCCTAAATACTTAATATGTACTTTATATAGCGCACCATTCCAAGCCCCATTATACAGAGATCTGGAGTAGACACACTAGTGTCCAGGAATGGGACTATATAATGTATATTAAATGTCACTCCTAAATCTTGATATGCCATACACATTGTTAAATGCCATCTCAGACCTCTAATTTACTTTATACAGTGTGCCAGCTCCTAATACTAATATAACCCACATATAATACAGCAGCACTAAGGCAAATGCATATAGTTCTCTGAGATTACTGGATTTTTAAAGATATGATGCGTCTTCTACTCACCTACAGATAAATTACCAGGAATAAAACCAGACATTACCAAAACTAAAATCAGCCTCACACACAACCACCTCATTTTTCTATAGGAGTAGATTCATGCATAGAAAGACATAAATGGATTGTGCATGCGGAGAACTAGAAGCAGAAAACAAAAGAAACAAACAAACAAAAACCCCAGCCTCAAACCAAAGAAAGACAAAACCAAACCTGCATTGAAGATCATTGTTATTTATCTACAAATCACATTGGTAATTAAACATAAGCACCTGGTTGAGGTTTAAGATAATTGTCTTCAGGTCTGTTGCTACCTCAGCATGTAGCTTAATATGTCTACACAAAAGCTGGCCATACACTATAAGATAAATTGTTCCAATCAAAAGATTTTTCAAGAGTGAGTTGCAGGGGGGGGAATGAATATTAGTGTTTGCATGCAGGAAGAATACAAGTGTTACTGTTATTAGACTTGGGCTAGGAAACATCATCTCTCAACTCTAAAGCTGGCCATACACTATAAGATAAATTGTTCCAATCGAAAGATTTCTCAAGAATTGGCAAAACCATGCTGAATTGCAGGGGAGGCAAACTGAATTCATTGCAATCAGTATTACAGGTGAGAGATGATGTTTCCAGCACAAGTAACGCTGGTCAGTATCTGTGTGCAACATGCAAAAATAAAGTATTCTCCCTGCATGCTAACACTGACATTCATTTTACCCCCCTGCAATTCAACATGGTTTTGCCTACTTTTGCAAAATATTTTGATTGGAACTATTTATCTTATAGTGTATGCCCAGCTTTAAGCTAGGTATGGTAAGATAAATTGTTCCAATCTAAAGATTTTTTAAGAGTGGG
>JABWIB010000214.1:25676-40766 GCA_016617825.1 Platyplectrum ornatum | reverse complement strand
TTGTATTTTGCACACAGATACTGACCAGTGTTACTGTTACACTGTTATTACACTTGTGCAGGAAACATCATCTCTCACCTGTAATACTGATTGCAATTAATTACATTTAACTCCCCTGCAATTCAACATGGTTTTACCCACTCAAAAAAATCTTTAGATTGGAACTATTAATCTTACCGTGTGTGCCTGGCTTTACTTACGAGTGGGTAAAACCATGTAGAATTGCAGGGGGGTAAAATGAATGTCAGTGTTTGCATGCAGAGAATACTTTATTTTTTGCATTTTGCATTCTGACCATTGTTATTGTTACACTGTTATTAGACATCATCTCTCAAGTTGATAGTAAGTCAATCATACAATAATAAGTCTGGATCTGGTCCAATGTGTATAGTCTTCATGAAGTCTGTATTTTATGTTTTAGCTCACTCATTGCCATCTCATGTTTCATTTCAGTCCAAAAATACATTTTTCTTTATTAAGTGCTATTGTTAGGTCCTTAGATAACAGTATAAAACATAAATGTTCCAGTTTTATCACGGCCTGCGTTCCTACATGGATGATTTACTGCATGACTGAAGACTAAACATTTTCTTGCTCTGGCATTAGGCCTTTGAGATTCCTTGAATAACTTGGTGCTGGATTAACATTTTCATCACTATACTCTTCTGAAGTAAGCCAGAATACATATATTATTGCACTCACAGATACTTTTCCTAATGTTTTACGTTTCCATGTTGGTTATTCTTTATTTTATTTCACTGGAGAACAAGCAGTGGGTATATTTGCTGAGGCTGATTGAGCACGTGTGACCTTGGCTACCTTTTAGTGGGCTTGAGTGGAGTTCATCCAGGAATCACATTCCTGACTTTAGGCAGTCTTTCTGTGTGACACACACCCGCAATGATTCTTTCTGAATAAAAGTGACTTGTGGGCTAGGACTACATTGTTGTGTATACTGCGTTCTGTGTCTGTGGCGCACTGTTTATCTTACTGTGATCCTGAAAAGCTCTTACAAGAAGAGACCTTTTACTTTGACTAGTAGAGCAAAAAGGAATAGTTGCCGTTGATTATTTTAAAGGATTGCAAATGCTTTCAGGAGAAAGTCACATAACAATGAGGTCATCATGTAATAGCTTTGCTAGTAGTGTGCTTTGTTTGTGTCTAACCTAGCAATAGTACTGCACTGGACCAGTGAGCATGCATATTGTATGCTTTCATCATGCATTTAGCTCAATAGCCTGGGGTGACATATTACAAAAGAGCACTGGTTATTATGTTAGCATAGCACACACATTCTGAACAGCATGACTTTTACTTCTACAATGCAATTTAGAGTTCAGTTAGGAAATGTCTGCACATTTGGGCTTAGAATTACTAAACAGGGAGACTGAAACGTGGGGATGTTGCCCATAGCAACCAATCAGATTCAAGCTCACGTTCTGCAGTATGTAAAATGAAACTGAGGGTTTGAATCTGATTGGTTGCTATGGGCAACATCCCCGCTTTTCAATCTTGCTGCGATCTCCCTGCTTAGTAAATTTAGGCCTTAGAGTGAGAAATCAATTTCAAATAGGCCCCATAATCATACACTGGTTTTATACAATGACTTGCTTAAAGAAATACATTAAGATGTCTTGCTGTGTGCTGTTAGTGAAGTGATCAGAGTTACAGGAAGAGAATGACTCATTCTTTTTGTGCTGCACTTTTGTTTTCCTTTTGATTAACTAGATCTAGATTATATTTAAAGGGACCAACTATGTGTGGTCTTGGTTGTATAGTTATAATGCTATAATGACTAATAGTAATATCAATATATTCCATGATATCAGTATTCCATGATGTAATACTGTGGCCATCATTAAATCCGTTCTGTTGTCCAGAAACTGCACTGATCTTTTTATTTCTTGTGCATGTAAATACAGATACCTTTTGTTTTCATGAGATGACACAACTTTACTTCAATAATCTAATATTTATTTTTTTTTATTTTGGTGTACTTAACTAAACTCAAATATAAAAGTATGACACTGAAGTAAAACATTGCACAACACATGGATAACCAAACTAATATTCAAAAGTCCATTGACCAATAATATTGCAGTTCAGTCTAAAGTATCGAATATACAGTAATACAACTACAGAATTTCTACTGTAGTATTGCCCTGGGCAATGCCACCAATAAAGGAATACAATTTTGTCACTATACTGCTACATTATAGATGCAGAGCTGGCAGCACCGCAGTCTTGGCAATAGATGGATACTGTATGCTTAGAATGTAACTAGTAAATTAACTTTATATAATTATATGCTCTCAGTTGAGATCTCTCCTTCCTTTGCTAACCATCGGCTGTGTTGATGTTATTTATGTAGTTTAGAGTCACTGAGTACAAACACAAGCTTTTGTCATGGGAACGTCCTATATATATATATATAAGCAGCTGGCCAGACACTATGCACTCTCCCTGACAGCTGATGGAATGTGGCATTTGTTTAGGGTGTAGTTGCCATACACAGGCCAATAATTGGGGCTCTCTTCAATCTCAATAGGATAGACCCAGTGACTGTCCAATGATTTGACTTATGATTTGATTATCGTCCAAAAGTGCTTTTGTATTGTTTTGCAGGGTTTCGACAAATTGTGTCAGACCCAATACAATTAATGCATAGTGTTTGGCAGCATAGTGTCCCTTGTACTGCTCATTTACTTACCCATGAGTAATGATTTACCTTCTAATGATATTTATTGGGACATGTTGATTATCCCCAAAAATTGTAAAACCTGCTTTAAGAAGGGGTTGTTATTGTAGAATTATATTTAGTACTATTGTTACAGGTCACAAAATCCATTTACTTACTGTTATGTCTGGATAGTCTGAAATAATAACCTTCTCATTAAATATTACTAACATTCTGTAAATATCAATTACGTGTCCCGTAAAGACACATTATTATATTCTATAATACAAATTGATGAGTCAGAAGGTAAAACCATTTCATAATAGCTTTTCCAAATTTACTCTGTTATTGATGTATGAATGTTTGCATTAAATTCTTGTTTCATTGCTTCCAGAAAAAAATGGAAAAATTAATGATGTATACATAAAGAATATCTAACTAAGCAGAGAGGTTGCAGGAAGGTTGAAAAGTGGGGATGTTGCCCAGAGCAATCAATCAGATTCAAGCTCTGTTTCATTTTACATACTAGATAATATGAGCTGGGATCTAACTGGTTGCTATGGGCAACGTCCCCACTTTTCAATCTCCCTGCAGTCTCACTGTTGGTTGCGTCACTGAACCAGGCTCTAGCAAGATTAATTCCTTGCTATGTACAAATCAGTGTTTAATGTGAACTTTAATATAGACCATATGAAAACAAAAGTATAAGGGGGACTATGGAAAGTGGGCATGGCTAATGTATGTGCAGCTGTCAATGTAGAAAGTATTTGGGTAAGTATGAGTGGCATGTGGGTACAGAAACACATTTTGTAATGTGAGAAAAAATGGCACACATACCTAAATGACCCAATCATTAAAACCACCTGCATAATAATATGTAGGCCATGATACCAATATGTAAGCTCTGTTTTGTCATATAAGTGCAGGGTGTCTGATGTTCTTATGTTAAGCTATGTCAGCAGGGTAATAATAGGGTAATAAATACGAGCGAGGGAAATGGTCTCCCCTTGCCTGTATGGGAAGAAGCTGCAGGGATTTAGTGCCTGATCTCTGCTCTTGATGTGCTCAGAGCTCCATCATACCGTGTTTCCCCTATAATAAGACCTATCCTGANAATAAGCCCTACCCTATTTTACANNAANCTGACTAAAATAAGCCCTCCCCCGAAATTAAGCCCTATCTAAATCACAATGAGGTGTCATAATGTCAGCAGGGGGAACAATGAGGTGTCATAATGTCAGCAGCACTTGGGGGAACAATAAGGTGTCATAATGTCAGCGGCACTTGGGGGAACAATGAGGTGTCATAATATCAGCAGCACCTGGGGGAACAATGAGGTGTCATAATGTCAGCAGCACTTGGGGAACAATGAGGTATCATAATGTCAGCAGCACTTGGAGTAACAATGAGGTGCCATAATGTCAGCAGCACTTGAGGACCATGCTTGGATTAAAAGCATGACCCCGAAAATAAGCCCTATGGTGTTTTTTTGCCATGAAAAAAAAATAAGACAGTGTCTTATTATCGGGGAAACACGGTAGGTCTGCATGTGGTCCATTGTGTAGATCTTTTGACATTACCGGTACCTCACTCAGCCCTTGAAGTGTGTGAAGCTCTCCATTACTGGGCTAGACATAGACCTAAACTTATTAAGCAGGAAGATTGCAGAGAGATAAAAGTGAAAAATGGGGGATCTTGCACATAGCAACCCATCCGATTTGAGATCACATTCTCCAGTACGTAAAATGAAACTGAGAGCTTGAATCTGTTGCTATGGGCATCCCCACTTTTCAATCTCCCTGCTTAGTATATTTTAGGCCATAGTGTTAATTATATCCTGTTCAGACTGCCTCATAAAAGACAGGATTTTCATGAAAAAGCCAGTCCTCACCATAGCCCTGGCTTTTATGAGGCAGTATGAACGGCAAACAGGAAAAACTAACAGGTGAATAGTGCTAAACCACAATAGACAAATTAAAGTAATAAAATGAATATCAAAATATCAGTATAAAATTAATATCACAATATTAAAGTCTCTCTTTGCTTTTTTCAGATAGGTGTTTTTCTTATAGCTGTTAGTTATCTTTCATAGTCCACTCCATCCAGGTATATGGAAAAGAAAAACAACAAAAAACTATGAAAGATAACTAACAGCTATAAGAAAAACACCTATCTGAAAAAAGCAAAGAGAGACTTTAATATTGTGATATTCATTTTATTGCTCGAATTTGTCTATTGGGGTTTAGCGCTATTTACCTTTTAGTTTTTTCTGTTTGTAAGGGTTTCCTTGGGATTCCTGTGATCCCTTGGATTGTGGTTTGTGTGGGTCACACATCTACAGGGGGAGCGATACCCACAGCGCTGTTGTTTTGTATTTATTCATATTGTTGTTCAGTATGAACGGCAACACCGGCTCTCTCTGGCCAGGTCTTAGACCGAGCTAAAAAGTAGGGGTTGCGGGTAAACGCCGGTTCACCACTGATTGGCATCTGGTCTGTGCAGCCGCAGATCACCAGGGTTAGAAAACACCGGTGACCTGCGGCATGGCAATGTGAGCGGGGTATCACTGAATTTAAAATTTGACCTTTAGGGCATGTAAATTACATTGTAAGCGTTATAAAGTCTTTAGCCTTTATGGTGGTTGCACTATTATTGTGTACTGTTATTATGTGTTGTTTATTAATACTTTGTTGTCCTTTGAATTGTTGATGTTCATCTGTGAAAATGGATTTGGAAACTAAACAAAAGATTATGTTTGGTAGACTGTTTCCTTGTTAGATTTGTTATTGTAAATACAGAGACGGCAGAGATCTTACTTGTGCTATAGCACACTACCTGTATGAAAGCAGACCTGTTGGCAGGAATATGAGGATGCATGCTGCATTTTTTTCTTATGACCCATGCTGTTTTTTCACCTGTCATGAAATTGTCTTTGCCAGAATAGATATTCTAAGGTCCCGGTAGTTGCAATATTGATATTTATTGATAGCTTGTCCATACACTTTTATTTATTTATTTTTTTTTTAAATCTTTTTTTTTTTATTAACATTTTTGCAAAATACAATAATCCAACAGAACTCCAAAACAAGCCATGTGCATAGACATTAGTGTACGGGGTACACTGTAAGAACATTTACATGGAGTGCAGAGTACCAGAGGGAGAAATAAAAAATGCAACAAAAAACTGGAGTGCAACCTATGGTAACACATTCAGAGTCATACAGAGTCATACACTTTTATTTTATTAAGGCCAGCATTCAGTGAATAAAATGTGTGTGTATTCCAACCATGCCCGTATGACTTTACCCATACATACAACAGAATCACCTTACAAGCTTCTTAATGTAAAACACATATGTGATGTTTTGTAATATGATAGTCCAATTTAACTCTAACATGTAAGAGGTCAAATGCATTAATACAATTTAAATTGTGTAAGATAATGATGGTGATTTAGGCACTTGCCTTTTTTCTTTCCTCCTGGACATCCAGAATTTATGTGAATCACGGGGCTGACATTCGTTTAGGGCTAAATCGTACAATGTGCAATATGGAGCCCTGATTGACTAAATGGCAAACATTTACATTACAGCTCTCCCAGGTTTCCAGTGAATATCCAACGAGTTGATTTTAGCACAGCAATGACTGTAATATTTGTAAGCTGGCAGTCCCCTTTGAACATCATTCACTCTCACAAATATCACTTTTCACCCATAGCTCTTATCTTTGTATGTCATTTGATAACCTGGGCCATTATGTAAATATGGTATATCACGTATAGATGTGATTGTAGTTCATGACCACTTTGGCTGAACATTACCTTTTTGTGTTGATCTTTGGATATCTTCCGCAGTATCAGTGTGAACTGTGAGTCCAGACATGTAGGCCTGAATTTACTAAGCATGGAGATTGTAGGGAGACTGAAAAGTCGGGATATTGCCCATAGTAACCAATCAGTTTCAAGCATCAGATTCGAGCTCACATTCTTCAGTATGTAAAATGAAACTGAGAGCTCGAATCTGATTGGTTGCTATGGGCAACATCCCCACTTTTCAATTCCCCAGCAAAATCCCTGCTTAGTGAATTTAGGCCCAAATCTAGATTGTAAGGATGAAAGGAATCGCAGCGAATCAGTCCTTTACCTTTGAATACAGACTGCTCTTCTCCACAAACTATTTTGTTTCTCTTTACTTAACTGCAATTTGTAAGCGATGACAGGCGGCTCTTATATAGTCAGTTATTCAGCGGATCAAATGGACCAATGAAAAAACAGATTGGCCTATATTTACTAAACTCCGGTAATGGAAAAATAGAGATGTTGCCCATAGCAACCAATCAAATTCTAGATCTGTTTCCTATACTAGGTAATGTCAGCTAGAATCTGATTGTTTGCTATGTGCAACCACATATATCTTCTCATTTTCATTCATGCTGTTTAGTAAATCTAGCCCTTTGAGTTTAAATTCATTGAAATGACGTGTCCAACTTCAGAAAGAGCTCATGTCAATACAGATTCAGAGTTAGTTATGTCCTAGTGCAGACATGTACATATTTTGGATTCTGATTTCTGGTGTTCATGTCATGACATATATAATGACTTAAAATAAAGCACACTTCTAGACATGAAAACATGCGAATATATGCTTTTATAGTCACAATGATCTGTACAATACTTTTCCAGCACTAATTCAAACATTCTGACAAAGGATGTTTTAATTTTGCATTTCGTCTAAATGTGGAGCATGGGAATTTTTTGTCTTAAATATGAAGATTGATTCATTCATTTATTTAACTCCATCAGATTACATAGCAACAATCATAAAGACATGACTGGGTGGGAAAAGACAGAATGGGTGGGGAAGAGGGCCCTGCCCGCAAGCTTACACTCTATACATCTCTTTTCCTTTATCCCTTTTATTTGTTATTAATAGCTAATTACAACGTATTGCTTTTGTGCTAGCATGTTTATGATGAGTGGAAATATCCCAATGGAGGGATTATTTCTGGAACATTGCATTCTGCTATATTCCATCTATCAATAAATGGTTTGGCTAAACACTTGCATACAGTGCTTCAATGTCTGGAAATGTTGAGACAATGTACATAATTTATTTTCTTGATATCAACCCTTTAATATCTAAAAAGCTCTTGAATCACAGTTTCCAGTGCCTTAAATATTTAAAATGTATTTATACTTTGAGGTAAGAAAAATAAGTTCTATTCTCTTCTCCATTCACCAGACATGGAATGTACATCCTGTAAATTAAATTAACATTGATTTGTATTCTTTTCTTGACCTTTATAGAGAGCACAGCTAATGTATAAAATGTAGTAGATATTATTAAAGGTCCTTAGAAACTGCTTATTTATTTGTCTTTTGTAATCTCTAGAAGGTGTTTACTATTTTTGCAATGCTGCAAGAATTCATTTTATTGTAATCTAAGGTAATACACAGAGCTTTTGCTTTACAGCAAGGCATTGTGTGAGTCTGGATTGTACTATGGACTACTACTACTTATTACTACTACCACTACTACTACTATTTTTTTCAGCAGTGGCTCGTCGAATACTACAAACAGTGGAAATTAGAAACCACAAGAGCTAAAATAAACTTAGAGCTGGTGATCTCCTAACCTTCCCTCTAACCTTTCCATGTCCCTGATGTACAAACATAGAGGTGCTAAAATTGCTGATTGGGCTCCTTGAGCTAGGCAACTAATCCTGCAACAAATTAAATGCCACTTAAATTTGGCACATGTTTGCTTTCAGTCTACTGTACAGCTGAAACTGACACTTCTTTGCTTCTTGCCTACTGACAAAGTTCCAGCATGCTGGAGAGTAACAGGTTACAGTCTTACTGATATAAATAACAACATCTTTGCATGCAGCATGTGGATGCTTATGTTTTGGAGAGCCAAAGGTTGCCTGTGTCTGATCTGCTGTCATTGTATTTTTTTAATATTTTCCTTATATGTAACCTCAAGGACCAATCTTCCAGCTTATGTTCTTAACATGCTTACAATCATCTAGAGCAGGGGTTCTCAACCAGTGGTATATGTTCAGTACCATTGGTGGTACGTGAAGTCCTGTCTGGTGGTACACAGAGCAGGTGGTATTTATTGTAATCATGAGCAATTCCAGATGACAGAGAATACATGGAATAAAATATTCCAAATAAGACTGAATAGCATATGTAAAAATAGATCTGATATTTATTACAAAAATCTAGAAAAATATATATGCTGACTGGGTATGTATTGTCATGATAATAAAGCAGACATTTATATATACAAACGGGAGGTAATCTGCAAATTATTCAATCTTCTATTAACAGAGTATTGTAGAAGGAGGGATATGGGCGAAGAACAGAAGCTAAGGGATTGGTCAGTGGTATTCCACACTTCCTTTTTCCTTTTATTACTTTTATTATGTGGTTGATATTGTGCATTGTGTATTTTATTCTTGTACACATTGAAGGGTATTTGGTGAAAGAAGCACTTGTATTTCTATATGGAGCATAGAAATGCTCTATCTGTGTATTGGATTATGAGAAGAATAATAGACTACTATAGTATGTAGTGTCCACTAAACATTCAAGGCAAGAACATTTCTAATGGTTATGGAGTTACTCTTTATGACTAACAATCAATTCCTCCATTCTGCTCCCCCGCCCCCTTCTTCTAGCTCTTCCAAACCTCTTTTACAGTGTAGACTGTGTATACTGCCCCTTACAAAGAAATACAAGGCGATTATTAGTACAAAGTGGATTTGCATCAAGAAGTTTAAATCAAGATTTATGCAGAGTAGATAAAAGTTTTCAGACTGCAGCTTTGCATTCATCTAGTACTCTAGTTATTTCTATTTCTAGTTATTAGCTCATACTTTCCAACTCTACGTGACTATCATGGATACATAAATACCTAAAAAATGAGTTAATGTCCCGTGTTCTGCAATCTGCCCAATGCTGATTCTTTTGGAGATGGTATTTTTATGGAGCCTCGAATCTAAGGAAAGCTTTGTAGTTTGCACAGGAATGAAAACTATAAACATGAAGAAGTCAGAAGTACTGTTCAGTCTTTGGCAGTAAATAATGAAAATATTTTCACAATTTACCATAAACAAAATACTAATGTTGCCTGTTTTATTATCCAATAGTTTTCTTGGTTGTGTTTGACATACCCCTTTGGTGGTACAGGATACCCCTTGTTGAAGTGCCATTATGGTGCCATTTCCTTAATATTCATTTGCAAAGGTTCGAAAGTATGGTCTATATGCAGTCACTGTATAAATGTGTTAACGGGTGTCTATCCATTTGAGGAAAAGATAGGATAAACACAAATGACCATATTCAAGAATGTGCTTTGTAAATGAAGAGAAAAGTTCATAGAAGCTCCATTTCATTTACTCTAATATCTGTTAGTACTTATTCTTTAGAACTAGAAAACGCCTATTGAATAGGCTTAGAATTTCTTGTAATACAGCGCTTCTAGTGCCAGATTTGGTTTTGACGTGTGTATCTGGAGTGAAATGAGTTCTTTTCCTGTCTCTGTGCAGCATCAGTGTTTTATTTTGAGGAGGTCATAAGGTACACATTTTTTACATCCAGACAGTACATAAGTAATTGCTCAAGTGCATATGGTTCTGCTGTGTTCTTCCTATTCTAATCAGTGGGGAAGCGAAAGTTTTATATCATGTAGAACCTTTTCACATTCTAAATTTATGGTTTTCGTACATTTATACTATAACAGTTAATACTTTCATTCCTTTGAACATGCATAGTCCGTATTACATTGATCCATTGTACTTGTTTGCCTTTTGAAGGTTGCTGTATAAACATTGTATCCTGAAAAGGAGATGTTTACTACTAGATATCTGATGGACAGTAAATAATGGGGTAATGTTATTTATGTATTTTTTTTAGCTTTTGGGGTTTTTTTTTTACCCAATGGGGGAGACCTCTGTGTGAATTGACTTCTGGAATACAAACACAAGAGTTACATGTTCAGAACCTAAATGTATAGTACTTATTTTCATTGTTTCATTTCTTTTTACTTGTGTTTTGGAGGCAACCGTTGCATTCTTACTGATTTTCATTTTAGCTGCCAAAAGTAATTAAAAAAAAAAAAAAGGTTATGGCTTGTGCTGCATCATTCATGGACCAGCCACTTATTGGAAGTGCAGTATAAGCTGTACAATGAGTTACTTGGAAAAACATAAAAGTACAAATGATCCATAAAAGGAAAAAACTCACAATGATGGGAAACAATTTATCTTGTGGCACAGGAAAGAATGCTTCCTGCACACATGAGGTTCCAGGTGGCTGAATGAATGAAACTGAGTGAGGCTTGTAAATAATACACATCTGCAGTATCTTGCAGGAACAGGCCTTTCAGTATTGTGCCTCTTGGATTTTAATTGATAATTCAGCATTGTTGTGCAATGTTGTAAACTGGTTTATTACCTATATACTAACCACCTATTATTTTCTAATACTATTTTATACCGCTGACTGTGAAAATACCATTCCAATAATATCCTTATCCTATTCAAGAAAAAAGTAAACTTTTATATTTTATATATCCTTTGTTACCAACAGCTCACTCATTGGGAACTTATTCATCTACTGTGCTAACGTCATTCCATATAAGGTTTTAAGTCCGTATTTCTCAAATTCCAGTGACTTAAATGTGTACCTAAATAGAATATACACATAATACAGACCAGGGCTCGAAGTGGGCCGGTATATGCCGATATGGTATACCGGCACTTCTCCCGCTAAGCCATGCCCCCTTTTTCTAAGTGCCGCCCCCTCAGCACTGGAGGGGGGAAACGTTAGTTTAAAAAATCACGGTTCTGGAGGGGCGGGGCTTATATAAGGGGCGGGGCTTAGCGCCATACCGCCACCTTACTATCCCCACTTCGAGCCCTGATACAGACCCTCTAACGTTACCTTTTTGACTAGTACAGTCCTAAACTTGCAAAAGGGCTGTACTGACTGTACTGTGAATGACACAATAGGTGCTGACCTGGAAAAGCCCCCACCTACATATAATCACCTTCCAGTCCTTTAACTTGTGATCTCTATAGTAGCTGCTTACAAAATTATGTGAAAGTGGCTTGCCAGCATTAACCTTGCCATACACTATACTATACGATTCCTGAAAAATCAGACAATTTGTTTTGAACTATCGGCCAGTATCGTTCAAAAATCTTTTTAGAACAATTTTTTATTTTATGGTCTGCTTAATCTTGAATCATTTTTAGGTAAAAAATCGTACAATGTATGGGCACTTACAATAATACTGCCATTGAGACCCACTTTAAAAGCATAAACCAAACAATTCTTTTTTTTAAAAAAAAATCGGTTGGAAGTACTAATTTGCATATTTTTCCCATACAATTATTGTACAGTCTATGGCTGCTTCCAATTCCTTAAAAAAACAAACAAAATAAAAAAAACCCCATTGGTCCATTTTTCAAACTTGTCTGAGTCCGGCTCGGACAAGGTTAGTATTCTCACATAATTTTTCATAGTCTTATCATAATAATAATAATATTAATAATTAATTAATAAATTCAACATTGTACAATGATGGTCCCGTCTCACTTTTCAACTGATATTTGTAAAATTGAGCCTTCATGGTTCACTGATGCTAGTTTTGTTACAGCCCATTGTATATTGTTTTAACCATGCATTTATAAAGACTAATCAGATGGTGATTTTCATGTGACTGGCCCAGTGCCATGCATAACCTCTGCCAATGCCATACATAATATTGTCATATTTTTGTTACAAACATTTTGTAAACAAAATAAAGATGCATTTTACACATCAAATAATTGTATAAACACTGTTTATTACTTTACAACTAACAAACAAACATTATTACTAATAATAATTTCTAGAATTTCTATTATGTAATCTTAGATAGTTTCTTTCTAAGCTGTAGAAAGGTCACAATGGATGATTGAAAATTATGTATTTAAAATGATGTACTAAAAGGTCTCTTGTTCTCTTCAGAGGAGAATCAGAGCGTGTCTAGAGGCCATTGTTATATTGAACTGAATGTATGCCAGTCTTTGCATGCTTTTATCCAAATCTCTACAAGAGTTTTAATTAGACATGAGCACTGAGCCCCTTATTTAGTTTTGTGGTTTGGCGGGCTATCCTCAAATGTTTGTTTTTTGATCTCTTCTTTTTAAAATCATGTAATTTTGCATGTATTTTCGCTCGTACAGTATTATTTCCATCATTAACGTGCATTTCATGTCATTGGCTGAACCAATGTTGTAGAAACAAAAAAAATCTTTCACCAACCACCCTGTTCTTGCCTGATCACAGTCATCTGAGCACTGAAACCAGGAAGCAGAATACCAGACATGTTACTCAAATGGTGCTTTGGCTTAATCACATATCTGCATTTTAGTGATCTTGTTTTTATGAGTTACATTAATGAATCATAGGTTTACTGATAGCATTAGATATTGCAAAAAATAATCCTTCATTTACACTGCACCTAAAAGATCTGCGTCACAGTGCATTGTGAATAATGGCGCTACAAAATCCCAGGTCTGTTGAAAGCAGGGTTATTCCCTATTCGCCCGCAGTGTGAACGGGCAGACCCGGGTGGTATAATTCACTACAAATGCTGAAACTATGATTAATATGCAGACTCCATCAATAGTTTCTTAAAGTATGATAATGCCAAGTATGGTCACCTAGTGTATTGTCCTCGCCTCTATTAAGCCGTTAGTGGCAGCAGATATGTTTTGCATTTTGAATATAACTGGGTGTGGTATTTTATTTCTTCATGTGTATTAGTGAGATGAAATTTCCAAATATTCCAATTGTATATGAAATACAGATGTAAATTCTTTATTATCCATTCTATATTCCTTTTATTGTTGTAGAAGAACAAGCTTCACAGTGTTTGGTCCATACTATACCTGTTACTACTATACTATACTATAATATATCTATAATTCATTCACACAGATCTATATAGCAAGAGTAATATTCTTCTCTTAGTAAGTGTCTATTATTTAAACTTTTTTTATTATAAAAAGTGTTATTCATAAAGTCCTCTCCCACACACACACAAAGAATCCTTGCAACGTCATATTGGTTAATGAATACTAGTCACTAGAACAACAATGTCTATCAGTCATTTGCACAAAAATGTTGAAGAGCTCTTGATCCACCCTTCAAAAGATGCTTGTCTATGCTTGAGTTTAAGCAAATTCATATGTTGGGTGTTTATAGTTTCCAGCATTAGGCTTTTACTGGGCAGGGCATGTGGTGTTTTTGTGTGTAAGAAGCTCTTTAATATATTGAATAGAATATGAGAGGTATATCTCACAATAAGCAAGGAAAGGGCAGAGGTAGAGCACCTAAGAGAAGAAAACAGAGCAGAGGTAACAGACAGTACACAGGAGAGGGACAGACACTGATGCATAGCAGCAGAATGGATATGGATTTGCAGGGGGTATGGCTGCGTATTGAAGGGTACTATGCCAAACATATAGCTGTCCTTGTGTTACCATTACCAATAATCTTAGGATGTCTGATGTTGAGTGTGTCTCCATTGTGACAGTAACCCCCAAGATCAAAACCTGTTTTCACATGTGTGAGTTAATCTACTCTGTACTCTAATAGAAAAGACTTTACTCATTTTGTAACAAGTTTTTAGTTTACTAGACCATTTTAAGAATAGAGACATTTCATAACCGGGTTTGGTGATCAATATATTGGTGAGCATAAAATGTATGAATGCTATAAAGTAATTTAAAATAATTCATTTCCATTCGACAAAAACACTTTTAAAAATGCTTTAGTGTATTTGTATGTATGTTTACTATTATTATTATTATTATTATTATTAGATGCCTCAATTTGGCTATTTCATTTTCACTTCAGCTGAACTACAGCATGCTTCTCTGACCACCTGTCCAGTGTTAAGTGGATAAAGGCCAAGAGTTAATTCCTGGGAAGCCAGCAAAACTCTTTCCTTGGATAACATCTATCGTTCTGTAATATCTTTATCCTGTATTAGAATTAGCAGCTTAGACACTGAAATGTATCTATCTCATTGAGGTAATCTTCGAGCTAGGAGATTTTTGGAAATGTTTTGTGCTCAGAGAAACATAATTAGGCACCACCCTAGTATTGAAGTTTAGGATATGTGTCTGCTAAACATAGGGCCTGATTCTAAGCTGTTTGCGGATCATATGGGCTCCCCCTCTCCCTGCGCTCAATTCAGAGCTGCGTTCAATAGGTCCAAAGGAACTATTCCACCACTTGCTGTTACCTCTACACATATGTCAAAAAATGCTTCATAATTAGTTTCTACCTATATATATATATATACCGTGTTTCCCCGATAATAAGACACTGTCTTATTATTTTTTTGGTC
>JABWIB010000214.1:9065-19646 GCA_016617825.1 Platyplectrum ornatum | reverse complement strand
TATATATATATATATATATATATATATATATATATATATATATATCTGTTGTAAGCTTTAGTGTAGCATACCTGTTCTTTCATTCTGGCCTCTCCCTTTACTGTTTCCTCTTCCTGCTAGAGGTGGAGTGGACTGTTTGTGTGTGTGTAGGGGGCATATTACAAGACCTACTTAGAAGATTACTGTATGATAAAAGCTGTCAAATATATCAAATGGTTGGCATACTTTAAAGGAAGCGATAAGATGATAGGGCCATGTTGATAAGGGGCTTGCACTGAAACTGGAATGTAGAAGGTTCAGAGGAATTGTGATTAAACTGTATTGTTTAATAAAAGCCTCCTATTCTAAAGAATATGACTAGGATGACCTTGACTAAAATGAAGTCAAGGTTCATTGTGTGTTTATGGGACAAGTGGTTCTTATATGCTACCATATTCTGTGTTTAGCCAAAAGGAATGCAGCAATACCACACTTTTCCACATTTTATATAGTTTTTTTCTCTTAGTTTTTTTAGAAGACTATGGCCTAGATTTACTAAGCAGGGAGATTGAAAAGTGGGGAAGATTCAAGCTCTCAGTTTCATTTTACATACTGGAGAATGTGAGCTCAAATCTAATGGGTTACTATGGGCAACATCCCCACTTTTCCTGCTTAGTAAATTTAGGCCCATGTATTTCAGACATATGTCCACATTTTGCATGTTGTAACAAAGCTGAGGTTCCTGACTTGAGTTGTTTCATGTATAGAACTGCAGTTCCATGCAACAAAGTAGCTAAAATATCACTAATGCAATATTTCATGTATGTTTATCTTCATATATGCTAATTGTTTTATCCTTCAAAAGGAGAACTACTGACTCAACCAAGACCAGAAGGGATCACTGAAATAACTTGTCCTAAAAATGGCAGTGAGAGAGTGAACGTAGCCCTGGTGTATCCTCCCACGCCCACGGTGGTCAGCCCCTGCTCTAAGTGATCTACTACCACATTTTTCTGCTGCAGTATTTGTGAATAAAGCGAACAGAAAGATGTAAGAATGAAAATTTTTATGAATTAGACAATCGCCCAAAGAATCATTTAAGAAACAAAACAAATACTGGAACCTTGAGGTATTTAAGAATGCAGCTAAGGCACAACTGTAATTAACTGGGAGGCACCAATTTCCTCTTCAGAGCTTCAAGGTAAGCAAATAAGAGTATGCATTTGTATTGGCAGAGTTCTGGTCTATGGTAACTTTGATGTCAAACAATTACAAGGGTGTACTTAAATGATTAGTGCTTAAAGACAGGATGCTGCCATGCTGGATTACCATTGTACTTATGCATTAATGCATGTGAGATCACTCTCAATAGAACACTACCTAAATATTTCCAATCTGTTCCCAATTGAATTGAAGATTGGCAAATTAGACTTAAAACTGGATTCTTATCCTCACTGTACATTGTAGTATTAAACCCCAACCACAGACTTATGGAAGGAACCAGGGCCTAAATTTACTAATCTGCGGAAATGTAAAAGTAGGAATGTTGCCCATAGCAACCAATCACATTCAAGCTCACATTTACCAGTATGTAAAATGAAACTTAGAGCTTGAATTTGGTTAGTTGCTATCGGCAACATCCCACTAGTACACTTAGTACATTTAAGCCCTTCCATAAGTCTGTGGGAGGAGTTTAATATTTATTCATCTATACATCTATATTTATGTTAATCTATACAAGTGACTAAAGTTTCACTGTGTGAAAGTGACTAATGTTTAAGACACAGAGGGGTATATTTACTAAGCTGTGAGTTTGCAGTGAGATTGGAAAGTGGAGATGTTGCCCATAGCAACCAATCAGATTCGAGTTCACATTCTCCAGTGTGTAAAATGAAACTGAAAGCTTGAATCTGATTGGTTGCCATGGGCAACATCTCCACTTTCCAATCTCACTGCAAACTCGCAGCTTAGTAAATATAGCCCAGAATGTTTATACATTTGTGTTATATTACATTATTTTATATTTAATAACTCTTTTTTTAGGGATATTCTAAAACTAACTATCCAAAGTAAAAGAACTTTGTTATGTATGTTAATTAAAAACATTAAAATTTATGATTACTTTAAACTGGCAATGTTTCCAATGTCTGGTTCAAAAAGTTATTTTATGAGTTGCTACACAGAAGGGGACGAGGACAGCATTCTTATCTATGTCGTATATCATACAAACATTTGTTATTTTCTTACAAGAATACAACATAATAGCACACTACTGTATGCGTTAATTGTATGCTTCTATCCTAAAGTATGATAAACTTATATTTTTATGGTGCCCACCCCTCATTATTGTACCAGAAACACTTCAGTACAATTATTTGGGATTTTTGACATTTAAGCAGAACTGATAATCCCGACAGCAAAGGCCTGTGCTTCAATCAGTTAGCTCAGGGGTAGGTAACCTTCAGCTCTACAAATGTTTTCAAACTACACATCCCAGCATAGCAACTGTTAAAACAGTTAAAGCATGCTGGGATGTGTAGTTTGACAACATCTGGAGAACCGCAGGTTACCTACCCCTGAGCTAACTGATGGAAGCACAGGCCTTTGCTGTCAGGATTATCTGTTCTGCTGAGACTGATGATCATGACAATGTATGGCCATCTTACTATCTCACTTACATCTTACTATACTACAGTATAGTATAAAGAGCAAAACATTCATTCAGTTGTGGGTGTACAATACATAGCAGTTACAGTATATTTACTGTTTATTTCAAACACTATGGGCCTGATAATGATGTAGTAATATTTCTGCATCCCACATGGCTAGGTATTTTTATATCCGAATCGAGCCCTATGGGCCGCTTCCAGATGTGCGTACGTTCACACCAAGGTCTGGTATACCCTCTAACTTGTACAGGCTACTGGACATATAAGTGTCCAGAAGCCTACCTTAAATTCTAGACATTGATCTTTTTGTGTATGAGCCATTGGTTTCTTGCCTAGCATGCCTATCCTGGCCCACCGTGCAGGCATTAGGCATGAAAATGAGTCTGCCCTCCATACATTTTTCCATACATAAAACGTAAGTTTCGTACACGCGGAACATGTAACATCTGCCACACGCATGCACAGGTAACCTGTGTACATGAAGTAAAACTCGCAAGTCTGGTCCTTTGTTACTGTATTGCTTATTTGGTCTTTTATATCAATTGTGTAAGTAATCTCTTTTCTTTCTTGTTTCTTTTGTTTCCCAGGAACCATGAAGAATTTATTAATTTATTGCTGCATGGGGTACATGGGTAAGAGGATGGGTGCTTTGCATCAGACAAGCAAACCGTGACCTTTTGTGCTAAGAGACTTTTTTGGATTTTTTTTTTCCAAGTGAATTTTTTTATGGACTATAAAGTTTGATATTGGGTAATATATTAACCCCACTATCATGTTATCATTCAACTGTTATATCACATGAATTGTGGAAATTAAACAAAAAAACATTAATGGCTTCTCAGGGATTTTGCTTGCCATGCACATAAAAGCCATAATATATAATGGTGATATTATAAAAATATGTTCTTTAAATGTTAAAAACAACCAACCATAAACATATCCACTAAAGTTCACTGTTATTTAACTTAAGCAAAATGTTCAACATTTTGTTGTTAAATGTTTAGAACAAAAAGCACATTAAATTTTTTACATTTCACAACATTTTGTTAATTGTTGTACTCAGTCTGGACACATTTATTTTTATATAATTTGAACAGTTTACATATTTCAATATAAATGTAACAATCCTGGAAGAGTGTTTTAGGACTGTGTCGTTGATAATCCAGCAAATGATCCCCTCCCTTTGCAAAATAATTGGGCCGATCAACCTGATAATTGCATAATGAATGGCCAACTTGACACCCACAGAAATTGTTTATTCTCTATGGTTGTACACAGGGCTTGGGGTGTGTACAGGGGAATGCCACGCCATCACGTCTCCCATTGACTCAATTAAAAAAAACTACAAATTTCTATGTTTCCATTCCATCACTTTTAAATGTCCATACCACCAGTTCTAAATTACCACTTCAACCACTCGTTATATACAGTAGATGTTCCTTACACATGGAAGAAGCACTTACTATTATGGCGCTCTTTGACAATAAATACTATTAAATTAGCAAAAATGATAAATTATAATGAATGCACCTTTCCTTTTGAATAAGTAGCTTTTGCTTTTTCCACAAGTAAAGTTGTTTGTGTTAAAATCAGATATGATCTGAACTGTAGCACTTCCTTTTTTTTACTGCTTAACACTCTTTAAGTGCAATGGTATTAAAGATTACATAGTTTTACAATTATATAATAGGGAAAAGAGGCTACACGCCCTTATTGAAACTACAGGTTTGGTAAAAATAAAAACCCAAAACACACACAACAGAGAATCTGCGTACACCCTTTAACACCTTTAATGTTGTATTTGGTTTTTGGTAATCTTTTTTTTTTGTTTATAATATTTACACATAGATTTTTTATATTAAATTCCATTATGTGTACAGTCTTTTTTCCATAGGTTGCTTTGAGCTATTACAAGACTTTTTTGAAGGATTTCCTTGGATACAAGCTTACATTTAAAACAGTTTGCTTTGGTTTAAGCCTATGCAACAAAATATGTCAGTGGTGGTTTGTGTACTGGACTGCAACTATCAGTGTTCATTTGTTTCTTAAAAGGGAACAATTCAAAACATTATTAGAGGTTTATGTAAAAATAGAGGTTGGAGAGAACATCCCAGTGGGCGTTGTGGTTAATGTAGCTTACAGAAAGCTCAACAATCTTAGCCAGAGGACTGTGACAGATTGAATGGACCAGATGAGTTTATTGATGGACCAAACACAGATAATGAACTAGATACAGACTTGTGGGTGTTTTTTGCTCCTTACTTTTGGAATGGTGGGTAGGCAAGGTGATATTTAAACTGGTTTAAGTTCTTATGTACAATCCAAATTGTGTTGGGATAGTGCAGAAATATTAAGGTTATGCTGATGGAATTTAAGTTATGATGCTATGGTGATCCAGCAGTTGATCACAAAATCTGGTCCAGTGAGGTAAATGAAAATGCTGGAAGTTTACACAACATGGCTAAAGAATAGCAAGGCCATGGCTCATATCACTGAATAGGCAATAAACATTTTATGATGGCTGTAAAGTTTACATGCAAGTAAGTATGTAACAGTAATTTTTGAAAATTTTATTATAGTGGTAATAAAGTTCAATACGTACAGCCATTTTATCATGGACAGTACAAAGCTGTTTAAACGACATTAATTGTACAGTAGTTAAAGAACGTCATTATGAACTGATATTGCTGATTGTATTCATGTTCATCTTTTCTTTGTAGAATGTTTGAGGAGTTTAAAAGGTAGGCAGAAAATAGAAATGAAATTGAAGTCATAGGGGTATGTTTACTACACGTTGAGTTCACATTCTCCAGTATGTAAAATGAAACTGAAAGCTTGATTCTGATTGGTTGCTATGGGCAACATCCCCACTTTCCAATCTCACTGCAATCTCACCGCTTAGTAAATATACCCCATATTGTTTGCCAATTATGTGATATTCTGGCATTATACATATATTATTTTAAATGTACATATGATTAAAATTCATCTAGGAGATCTTCTGGCTTCAGTGTACACAATTTAAAGGATTTCTGCAAATAACTGCAATTACTACTGATCGTGAAATGCGTTTTTATAGTTGCTTACTAAATATACACTTGCATGTTGTGTAACACATTATTGTCACATGTCACAGGCACTGGACTGCTAGTCATTCAATCATCCAGGTCTGATGGCTGATTTACAGCCTGTTCTATACTTCACTCAGCATTATGATGTATTTATCACTTAATCTTTCCAGCAGGACCTTCATATTTTTTTTTAGATGAGTGCTACTCTCATCAGATGGACGTGTGGATTAAGAGTTTTGTTACTAGATGCAGATTATGTGACTCATTTCTGACTGAGAGCTGAATCAGAAGACCAAATACAAGTTACATGTTGATACCACCATAACGGCACTGCACCTAAGTAGGTGACACAGTAGCTAAAAAACAACTGCCATTTCTGTCTCATTATATACTGATACCCTGTCCTGAATAAAAGCATATAAACAGGCAAGAGTATATAGAATTTGAAATATCCAAACACATTTTAATTGCAATATGTTGTTACTATAAACTGCACTAGGGAAATTACTATGTATTCCATAACAGAACCAGAAAATACACCTATGATTTCATTTTACATGTAGTTGCTTGTGGCAAGGGTAAACACAGATATTATGTAAATGGTTTCCTTTTTTTTCTTGGAAATTCCTGCTCTATGTTGTTGCTGTTTAATAATGTTAGCACTCCATCTTGTGGCTAGACACTATAATTTCCAGATGCTAACTGGTAGCAATAGAGAGACAGTATTTCTGCCAACCACATTAAACAGCTCGTGTGGTAAAGAGTGACACTATGATATTTTTTACAAAAAGTGTTTGAAAAATATTTTATATTTACAAATCTTGCTGGTATTCATTTCATATATACTTTGCTACAGTTTTTATTGGCAAATTGCATTTAATTGGCAGTAAATGCAATTTGTTGTTTTGGCAACATATGTAATGGAACAATTTGATCATCACTGATCAATCCATATGTTTATGGCCTGATTTCTCCACACACCTTTTAGACAGCAGAAGAATATCTGGAGGAACTTTGCAGTTAAGCACAATAAAGTAAGTTCAAGTAAGGAAGGGGGAGATGACACTTTATAATGAGTCATATATATTGCTAGTTGTACTCAACCCTGGACTGGTGTGCTGCTGTGTGTATTAAGAGGTGCCCTTTATCACAGAAAGAGGGACCTCTGATCCTGGAGATACCATAATTGGTTGAGAATGCGGGCAACACACTGGAAATTGCAACAAGAAAACTTGCCGTTTAAAATTTTAAGAAACAGGCACCAATTTTATACTGTGGACTAAAATCTTGTCCCTGGGGATGGTGACAGCTGATGCTTACTTAGATAAGCCAAAATCTGCGTCCAAATATAAAATGGAGGACATTGTTAAGGCCTTGCTACTGGCTGCTTCAGCTCAGCAGGAAATTTTACATAGTTCAACGAGAGGCTACCAGGGTGCAATTATTAGCCTTCGAGGCAGTCCAGAGACAGCAACAAGCGGACATTGAGCAAAACCAGTAGGTTCCGAGAGAGATAATGCGATCCATGCTAGACACGTCCGACAGAAGATGATACCTGCAGATGACATTGAACCATACATGACCGCTTTTGAGAGAATTGCTAAGATAAGGAGCAGTGAGCCACAAAAAGCATTTCACACAGTCCTGCAGTTTAGTAAATTTAGGGCTAGATGTTTTTCGATGTGGTGATTGGGGACATATTGTTGCCGATTGTTCGCTTACTACTGAAGCAATGTGATACTGCTTATACTGCCGCAGTCTTAATCTGCTCATCCAGCCTGCACTGTAGACTGACAGGCTGAAGCAGATATGCAAGTGTGTGTAATTACTGTAAAGGAATGGACAAATGGAGATGTTGCCCATAGCATCCAATCAGGGCCAGATTAACAATGAGGCGGATGGGACTACAGCCCCAGGCCTGCTTCTGAAAAAAGGCCCACAAATACACATGCATTCACCCTAATGCACTGCAGCACACCAGTGCTGCACGCTATGTGTGATAAAGAAGGGAACAGTTTGATGAAGGGGTAAGGTGTGATTAATAGGCCCACATGTAATTGACTGGCCACACAACACTGGTCACACCATGTGTCACTGGTCATGCTCACTCCAATGGGCCCTTCAAAATTTTCAGCCCCAAGCCCATGTAGTCTTTAATCTGGCCCTGCATCCAATCAGATTCTAGCTTTCAGTTTCATTTTACATAATGGAGAATGTAAACTTTAATCTGATTGCTTGCTATAGGCTACATCTCCACTTGTTCATTCCTGCAGTTTAGTAAATATAACCCCTTGTTGGGGACAAGGGAAAAGCTGTGGGTGTGTACAGGAGAGATGTATGATGTGATTCTCGAAGTTGTGGGAAACTCTTTGTACCAAAAGAAATTAGCCCACTCCCGTCTGATATAGTTTACCTCCACCATTCCTATACAACATTTCTCTGTGTTTATGGTCTAACATACTGTTAGAAGACAAAATTTATGACACTGCAAACAAGTATATCTCTATATACTGAAGCCAATATAAGTAAAACAAGTGCCATTATAAGACTTTGTAATTAGGGTGTAATTCCACACAGCACACCTGCTGAGTTCCCGTGACACAATACACAGAGCAGTCCCTTGACAAAAGTTAAGATCTAAAAATTAAAGAAAAAATCAACCTCACATTACCTTCATTACAGCCAGTGGAGGTCACGTGAAAAGCAAGAGTACTCAAATGTATGGAGAGTATAACTGGACATCCAGTAGCATTTTAAATAGTACACTGCCACTCTTGCCTCTGTAATACACTAATAAGCAAAAATATTACTGCACGCATATGGAATGGAAACTCGCACAGTACTTCCAAGTATGTAAAAAATACAGTATGAGTATATGATTCTAATTTATTATTTCCTTGTTGAACTATTACTTTATAATATAAAACGTGAATAATGCTTCACATTTATCACATTCATCTAAAGAAAAATGTATTCTGTTGTGAACTGTAGGTGACTACTTTCATGGGATTAAGATTAAATCATAGATAGTGCAGCGTCTTAACTTCTGTCATTGGTGAACAATAGGTCTTTCTGGCTGCCAGTGTATTGATGTAGAAACTAAAGCCTTGTTATACTACTGTTGTCACAGCAACACTAACAAACAGCTCCTGGCCAATGGATTGTCTGCAGGACGTCTCACAACCTCACTCAACAGTACACACTTTCTTGTCACTACACATCACTCACCGGGTGGAAGTGTGACAGGACAAAAACTAAATACAGCTTTAGCTCTTTATATAGCCGAAGGATATATACTTTTTTATTTACAATTTAACACAAATATAATCTTTATTTACTTTTGGATAGAGCTGAAGTATTTTTTATTTGCAATGGATTTTTTCTACCATTGTGTTACAGATGGATAATGGTTTAGTTAGTTTAGAGTTTCCACTGATCCAGTGCAGAAAACAAATATACACAACATATTTTCTCTTATGTTATGTTATCTGCATTTGGAATGATTTTCAGTGTATATTTGGACCAGTGGCACTGACACATTTGTGTTGAATGCATGAATAAGAAGAATGCCCATTTCATCAGGTGCAGAAGGACATGTTGGAGTAGGTGTGAATACCTCCATAAAATGGATTCCAGAAGGGGGAGAGGACTATCAAGGATTGAGGATTAGCAATTCATACCTTCAAAGGTAAGAAAAGCAAAACTAAGCTTATAAACTATGTATAATGATAATATGTGAAATACTAGATAGATGGGTAGTTATCCTGCTTAATGACTAATAAACAGTGTCACCTGGATGGTGGGGAACATGGCAATTTCCTTATTTTAAGGAAATATTTGTCATAAACTGCAGAAGTTCTAAGATGTGTAAATGTAAAGCTGGCCATACACTATGCAATAAAATAGTTCCAGTTGACCAGCTTTAGTCAAGAGTGGGCAAAACCATGTTGAATTGCAGGGAAGGTAAATTTAATTAGTTGCAATCAGTATTACAGGTTTTTTCATGACATGTCCCCAGCCGTGCTTTGTGCTTCAGCCCTTGCCGTGTGTGTGATTAGCTTATCAGCGTCTACCACTTCAATCATAAAAATATGATTTTATTACTTTTTTCTTCAACAGATATCTTAATCATGCTGGTGCCAAAACACTAAACATTGACGGAGTGTCACAAGTAAGTTTTTGATGAAAGATATCTACAAATAGAACTTATTATAACTTTTTTATTTGAATAACTGTATGTATATGCTTAGCCCAAACACCATAAAACACAAGATGTGTTGTACTGATAAACAACAGAAAAACAAATAATTCATATTCTCCAGAACGAGAGTAAGTAGTCTTCAACTCACTAAACTCCCAGAAGTCTCCATCAGCATAGGTATAGGTATACAGATACCAAAGTCACAATAGCAATGGCAGTTTACGTCTGAGACTAAATTTACTAAACAGCGAGATTGCAGGGAGACTGAAAAGTGGGGATGTTGCCCAATGCAACCAATCAGATTCAAGCTCTCAGTTTCATTTTACATGTTAAAGAAAGTGATTTCAAATCTGATATCTCTACTTTTCCGTTCCCATCCTAGAGTGTTTTAAGTTTGCTGACAAACCTGTAAAAGAGTGCTCAAAAACCTTTGCAATATAAATTTGCTTTAGTTACTTCTATTTTATATTAACATACCTCCTTTTTATTATAAATTCATTTGTGGCATGCAGGGCTTGATGACCTGGGGCTGTGTATTATATTCCACAAGACAACCTTGCATATATATCCAATATACATCACAAATGGGTATGTCTGCCTCTTCTCCCTGTCAAACTTTGCACTGGCTCTTTCAGGTCCAAAGTCATGTTCAACCCCCCCC
>JABWIB010000213.1:113019-144129 GCA_016617825.1 Platyplectrum ornatum | reverse complement strand
GTCTATACTATTGTTTGCCATCTCTGTGTTGGGAGGTCAAGACGGAAGGGATGGAATGAAGAGTCAGCGGCCGAGCTTGAATCCGAGTGGACTTTATTGAGCCGCTTACGTTCAAGAGAGGGGAAATGTGAGTAGGCTGTACGCCGCTGGTATATATTATCTGGTCTAACAATTCTTCACTATATGGTATTTTTGTTCTCTTCTGGGGTCCATATATTCCATTGGAGTTGAGAAGGGGATAAGGATATATGCCTGCTGGAGACTCCAATTGATATTGGACGTTTGAAAGAAAAAAAGTGATTGAACTGAGACACGTACAGTGTATTGAGACTTTATTTTGTGATTGAAGCATTGCCAGCGCCTCATGGTGATATATATATATATATATATATATATCCTTAAACTTCCTCTTTTTCTTCCAGTTCCTGCGCATGGTGGATGCATGTTCCAGTTTCCTTACAGAAGCTCTTCATCCTGAGAACTGTGTTGGGATTTTAAGACTTGCCGATGCTCACTGTCTGGACTCTTTAAAGCTGCAAGTTCAGAACTACATTATTCTAAACTTTTGTCAGGTTTTGAACCATGAGGAATTTCTTGATATACCATCCGACATTCTGTATAATATTCTTAAGAATGATGAGTTATATGTAACTGAAGAAGCCCAAGTCTTTGAGACGGTTATAAACTGGGTGCATTTTAAGAAATCAGAAAGACTTCCTCTCCTGCCAAAAATGTTAGAATGTGTCCGCCTTCCATTATTAGATCCCTGGTATTTTGTAGGGAAAGTAGAAGCCAATGAACTTATTAAACAATCTCCTGACGTATTCCATTTGCTGCAAGAAGCACGTCTGTATTATGTGACGGGGAATGAGGTTAGTAAATCTATATTCAGACATCTGTATATTCCAAGTTCAATGTTTGCAAGTATGATAGTATGAGTTATGTTGGCTGTCATTTATGACATGATGGGGTGGGATATTTGAGCTTGATCACGTCTATGTCAATATGAAGTTCTATTACTACAAGTAAAACAGAGACAACATCTATAGAGACGTATGGGTGGTACACTGTGTTTTGCTGTATAATATCTGTCACCTGCCTCCTGTTGGACACTTGCCGCACTTGTTAAGGGAAGTGACTTTTTCCTACAATTTCTCACTGATTATGCTGCATGTTATAGATTCAAGTCTCCCTGGACCCATACCATAGACAAGTGACATACAATGTATGTAGCTACTGGTTTATTGACTGTAATATTAGACTGTTTTGCAGGTTGCATAATATCTGTTATTTATTATTTTTACTATTTTTCTATTCTATTTTTCTGCATATATAACTCAATAAACGATAATCAAAACTAATCAAATGAACCATAGTTGGCACTCTTCTTCTTAATATCCACCAATGCTTTTATTGTCCTTTTCAAAAAAGCATATCCAAAATAAAAATGTAATATGGTCAAGGTTTTATATTTAATTTCGATTCCACCATGCTGTAAAGAAATTCACTATGTACAAACTGTGTCTGGTGGCTCCTGTCACTTCCAGTATGTTCCAGTATATAAGTGTGGAAGCTTCAATTATGATTATACATATTGGTGGATATTGTTGAAGAAGAGTGCCAACTATGGGTAATTTGATTAGCATATATTGATATTGGATAAGATTGGTTGAGCACCTCAGATATATGTGCTATATATTGTGTGGAATGGGAGTGTGCTCTGGGGTGCTGTATAAGCATTTGATTGTTTACAGATTAGTATAATAACACTATAATGCTTATAATGATTCTTAACCCATCAGATGGGTTATAGATGAGGATCTGTAACCAATAATTTGGAAACCCCCATTCCAAAATCCTGCATTTGCCCCTGCACACAGCTATCATATGAAATAAAGCACTGTTGCATTACAGTTGTTACCACATATCACCACTTCCTCATTTGCTCTAGCTGTAGACATAAACACAAACTTTAAATGTCTGGGCTCCAGATCTTCCTCTTTCATGCAACTGACTTATTGTACAGCTGCTGAGTTGTTTGTTTCCAATCTTAATATGCATCACAATTTCCAAACTACAGTATGTGACTTTGCAACAGGGAAGTTAAATAGACCAAAGACCTGACTAGGACATCGATAGATAGAGAAATAGAGCAAACGCTCTATTTCTCTATCTATCTATCGCATATCTATCTAAATTTCTTTGTTAGGATCGGCACTCCGGTAATGTTGAATTCACATCGATAAAATTATGTATGAGCTGTGCCCTCACCTCTGGGCTGTCCTTCTGGGCCTCCCGATACATAAAGTTCCTTATTTGTGCGGCACTCAATAATGCTCATCAGATCTTGTCCTTTTAGTCCAACGTTTCAGAATTTATTAATTCTTTCCTCAGGGACAACATGTTCAATAATTCTATATCTATAACCTTTACATCAATTTTATTTTTCTCATATCAAAACTGGAAAATTATGCTAATCTATTTGTCAATTAATTATGGTTTGTCAATGTGTAATGACCTATATGTATATGCCATTACACATTGACAAACCTTAATTAATTGACAAATAGATAAGCATAATGTATGCCTTTGCTGTTTCCTTTGTCCCTTAAGTTTTCCCTTCGTCCTTTAAGTTTTCCCTTCGTCCTTCCATTCACCTTCTTCGGCCTTACTTTCCCATTTCTCCATCTATGCCTTGCTGTGCTCAGTTTAGTATGCAAGCACTCTGTACAGTGATCATTTGTCATCTGGTGTTTTCCATATCACCTTCCCCTCCAGAGTGTTCTCTTTCTTGGTTTCTTTCAGGCTGGTCCAGCATTCTATCTGCTCTATTCTGCCCTTGTGTTATCTCTGGGTGTTGGTGCTCCTAGTTAGTCAGGAGTGGTATCCAGGGATCACTACCTGGTGGGTTCTTCGCCACTGCAATCCTTTCCACTATCTCCACCCTGGTTAACTACTCCTGTTACAGAGGGTAGTTGGGTAACATCAAATATATGCACTGTAAATACAGATATCATCAAGATAGAGTACATAAAGGAGTGTATTCCAATCAATGGAATCTGAGTATGCATGCTTTATTCATGCCCACAGCACATGCCAGAACTGATCCGGATTCAGAGATCTCTACTATTTTCAATCCAACATATTTCTGCAGGAGAATTAAGGGATGTAGCGCTCAGTATTCCTAAGGTCTGGTGGTGTGTAAGGGGCTGCCTTGACCCGTCTAGAGTGTTTCACTGTACTCCGGTTAAATATTTGAGTAAGGTTTGGTGAACACTAGGGTTTAGGGCGCCTCGCTTGATATTATGTCGGGAAAGTGTTAAATGAGGTTGTACAGTCTTATAATATAAATAAGTCTCAGGTGATCCAGGTGTTGGTAATGGTGCTCCTCCTTTAGGTGTCTTGTTTCTCTGCATATGACAGTTCTTGTCATCCTGATCTCCATTACAAGAACTGTCATATGCAGAGAAACAAGACAACTAAAGGAAGAGCATCATTACCAACACCTGGATCACCAGAGACTTATATATATTATAAGACTGTACAACCTCATTTAACACTTTCCCGACATAATATTTCTGCAGGATCCAGTCTTGAAAGGCTATGTGAGCGAGGGGAATGGCTTTCATCTCGCACGGAAGACTGGATCCATCAGCAACCCGGCATTGGACGCTGCATCTGAAGTTCCAGTCAATTCATTAAGCTGAAAACTATATTAAACAAGACAGTTGTTATTAATTATTAATTGATACAATTATATTATGTTATAACACCTTACAAGAAACAGCAAGAAAGAGAGATAAGAACGTCACATTTCCAGTCAGAGCAGTAAGTGTAGCGTGACTGATTGTGAGAAAATGAAAACATGTTCAGACAAGAAAGGCTCAATGAACAGTACCTAATGCAAATGAGTTCATGTAAATGACAGCAAAGCTGCCGTCATACAGTGCTACAGTGTCTCTATATATGATCTCGCTTATGGAATAGACTGATTATGATCCAGTATATGGTCACCTTTTTTAAATAAACAACAATAACAATAAGTAACAATAAATAATATGGATTTTCTATGTTTGTATTAGTAATGTGTAAAACTGATATTTGTTTTCATTTGGTTTTCTATAGATAATTTCGGAGAGGACAAAGCCACGCATTCATGAGTTCCAGTCAGAGGTGTTCATGATAATTGGAGGATGTACTAAAGATGAAAAGTTTGTCACTGAGGTCACTTGTCTTGATCCTTTAAGAAGAAGCCGCTTAGAAGTAGCAAAACTGCCTGTGTGCGACCAAGACAATGAAAACGATCATAAAAAATGGGTTGAGTTTGCATGTATCACCTTTAAAAATGAGGTCTATATCTCAGGCAGGTATCATTTTAAATGAGTCTTCATAACGTCCACAGATGGTCACACACAAATTGACATGGCATTACATAATAATAATAATTCAGGTTACTATACTATTGTACCTCATGTGAGCGCCAGGTGTATCACGTGTGGTAATGGGTTTGTGGTCACTTGTGCGGTGACTTAAGGCAGGGGGTATCCCTAAGTGCTGCTATCCCACTCCTTTTCCACATGAGTGTGGGGGTGTCACACCCCTCTCTGCAGGACCACACTGCGTTTCATTAAGTGATGCCCCTACACAGGCCACTTAAATTAGTGACCCAATGGTTATGGTGGCATAAGAGAAATGTACCACAGAAATAGCTGTATTGTCCCCCAATGTGCTATTTCTTTCTGTTCAGTGCATACAGTTGCCCAATTAAGTTTAATATATTGGAAATTGCTAGTATCCACTGTTATTCTCTAATACAAAAAGAACTTTAACAACATGACTATTTTTTACTTTAGGTGGTAAGGAAACAAAAAATGAAGCATGGAAATACAACTCCTCCATCAACAGGTGGATGCAAATTGAATATTTAAATGTGGGTAGATGGAGACACAAGATGGCAGCAGTGTGTGGGAAAGTATATGCAATTGGTGGTTTTGATGGAAACCAAAGAATACACACTGTTGAAGCTTATGATCCTTTCCACAACTGCTGGGCAGATGTATGTATTATTTATATTATTTACATTACAATATTTGATTTGATCTAACACTGCAAGTGGTTTTATGTAGACAAACATGTCTAGAGGAGATTAGGGGCAACCAGTAAGTTATCAACACAGGTCCAAAGAATTAAGTTTGGTCTGCACCTTTATAACAAAATATGCAACAGTGCATGTACCTGCTCTATAGTCTAGTGTTTTTGCCTCATTGGCAAACAGACTACAGGATTAAAAGTAATAATACAGCACAAGATGAATCAGATGAAGCTTGCCTTGTTCATACCTCATAGGACTAAAATGACCATTTTTATCTATTTGTGCTGGATACACTTAGTTTTTAATTGGAACTATTTAAATAATAATGTATCAAAAACTGAAACGGCGTTAAATGGTTAGGAAAAGTGTCACCTAATTATAATTGAATTAATATTCATAATTATAATATGAAGGAGGTATATTTCATACTGAACAGCTGTAGTTGCTGGGTTTTTAACCAATTTTACTGGTACCACTGGTGGTACTTGCACCTCCTTGTGGTGATATTTGGGGTGACTGTAAATGTGCTTGTATGGAGATGGCAACCCTATTTTAATCAGGAGTGATACCCGGTGACAGGAGGCATTTATCATAAATGTATTTCATATTTCATAAATGATCAATTACCTTACTTTATGCAAAATTATGTAATGGAACAATTCATTTATATATTGGTTTTGGATATGTATCTGCTTGATATGCAAAATGCTAATAGTTGATCATGTAGGTGACAAATAAATAACTATATAGATACACTTTGTAACAATGCACTAGATCCACACTTGAAAGTAAGAGTGTAAAGTTACTCCTGGGTAAAACCATGATAAATTGCAGGGGAGGTACATTGTATCTGTTGTAAACAGTGTTAGAGTTGAGAGATGATGTTTTCTATATTTATTCAAAGTATAACATTCATTTTAATTCCTCTGAAATTCAACATGGTTTAACATACAGTATGTGTAAGTTTACACTTGTACTTTCACGTCTGAATCTGGTCCATTGTGCTGAAATACTCTGTGATGTGTTACAATAATGCTAAATACTGAGCTGCATTAAAGTCTTTAGAGCCTCATAATCACATTACTGTAAATCTTGTCAAACAACCTAATGCCAGGTTCATATGAAAACACATGGGATGGGAGTCGTCCAGTCAGCCTACACCTTTGTCAAGTATGAAAACAACATTGTAAATACACAAATTACAATATGGATTAATCGAAGTTCAGGATGCTATGTTGCTCTGAGTTAGAAGTAAGTATTGTTGTGAGAGGAACAAACTAGTGGTAGAAGAACCTGTACAAGCTGCGTGCAATCATAAACACAGATATATTGGTTTTATAAGGCCTATGATTATCGTTGCTCCTGTTTGCTTTTCATGCATGAGAGGTTTGTGCATACAAAGTTACGGTCATCTAAAGGCCTCTGCATAGCTATTACTGCTGGGTTACAGCAAACAAGCACCAATAATTAATTGTGTCACTTTGATGCAATTGATCCATTAACATTTACATCAGACAGTGCCTATAAATGTGTAAAATGATTCTGTAGTACTGCTTTCCTTTTATAACCTAGGGATGCATCCAGAGAAACAATCAAAATAAGACCCCTTCTTCCTGTTTCTGGGAGTAACATAAACCATAGATCTGTTAAGAGGATTTTTCTGTTTACAGCTACCAGCAGAGAGGGTATGGGTGGCAGGATAGGCTGCACTGTTTTGGTGAGAGGGTCAATTGTTCGAGGTAAAATATATAAGGGCTAATTTGGACTCCCCGACCCTCAAAAAATAACTAATGCAACAAATCCTACACCCGTTTAGACTACAAATCCTGCAGTGAGTTGACATGGAGCTTCAATTACACTTTTACGACTTTTCTGCGACAATTGAATTGGTGGCTGCTATTGATGTCTGTCTAGCTGGAGACCTTGCGGGTGACCCTGTGGGAGGCACACAAATGTGTACTACGTGACCACTGCATACAGATTGCCACGGGTCTTAAGAAACAGGGAGAGGCCCATAAAAATAAATTGTTGACTAGCATTCAAGACCTTGAAATGGCACACAAGAGGGATGGTACAGAGGATCTCCTTATTAAGTTTACTGCTGCTTGGACGGAACTGACCACCCTTCTTAATCTCCAGGATCGACAACCATTGCTTCAGGGTTTTACCTTTGGGTGAACAAACCCGGCAGCTGCTGGCTGTTTGCCAGGGCCCTCCAGACGCAAAGTACTGCCACCTTTATACACACCTCTGGTCGCCCCCATGTCCTAGACAGGGACTTTGCTAGCACTTTCCAGGCCTATTACAGACAGCTATACAACTTGTCGCCCCGCCCGTTACCATGTGTTAGCGATGCTAAGGCCTCTGCCTGACGGCTTCACAGCTGCCTACTATATAAAATATACAAGACTAATTTACTACCTAACCTATTTGCCGCCCTCAACGACATCTTGTCCAATACCCGATTTTTTTGCACAATCCCTTGAAGCCCATGTCACTGTTATCCATAAAGAGGTAAGGGACCTCTCGCTCTGTTCTGGCTATAGGTCCATTTCTCTCCCCTCAACCTAGATTTTAAGTTATTTGCTAAATTAATCTCTAATCACTTCAAACACGTCCTCCCATCCCTGATACACATGGACCAAGTAGGCTTTGTTCTGGGACGGCAGGCACGCGATAACACCACTAAATTGATTAACGTCATCCACTTAGCCACTGTCCACAGTCTGCCTACCATGCTTCACTCTACCAACGCTGAAAAAGCGTTCAATAGAGTTGACTGGGACTTTCTGGCGGGGAAACTTTCCCTTTCCAGTGGAATGTTAACCATATAACACGCCTTGAAATTAAACTCACTCCTGACCCTGATGACTGTTCCTAGCCAACTAAACCCCTACATTCTACTTGAGGGTTGGGACGGGTTAATATTCTTAAAATGTCCATTTTACCTATTTTTTTTATTTGTTTAGAACACTCCCTATCTCGATACCTACTGCCTTTTTACATAGTGCTCAGACTTCATTTTGGGACTTTGTACGGCAAGGGAAAAGACACCGTTGTATGCATGATGTTCTTCTCAGACTCAAGTCATTAGGCCTCCCCTATATACAGGGCTATTTCTGGGCCTCCCTCTTGGCTCGGTTGATTGAGTTTTCCTGACTAGGTGATGTTACACAGTGGGCCATGCTTGAGAATACTTCCTCATTCCACTCCATGTTCTCCCATGGCTCTCTAAGAACCCGCAGATCACCCATTCAACTGTCAGCCCGATAGTGGTTTGCTGGTGTCACCTGAGGTCCAAGACTATCATTTCTACCACCATCTCACCTCTCACTAGACTCATCTCTTATAGTAAAATCTCCTTCTCTGAGGTAAGGAACATTAACCCCTAAGGCCACACAGTGTCATCATATTGATTGAGAGCTGACTCAAAAAGCTCCAGCAGGGGAGTCAGAAGTGATTATTTTAGCATATAACATGGAGATGGACCCAGCACTATACAAACATTTATGCTCAAAGGTGTGAGCTTTCTGACCCATGATCACCTATTTTGAAAGCGAATAAAAAGTGCGATATGTAAGGTGAAAGCATGTAAACCGATCTATGCTGACCTCCCTCCAGGAATGCCCATATGTGAGGCCATTACCTAACTACAAAATGGAGATATGGTTATGGAGCAGGAGTCTTGAAACTATTCAAATGGCTCAATGTCTCTAGGATAAAGTTGACTGTAGGGATAGCATACACAGCAGTTTGGCAGTTTCATAGGCAAGAAGCCCAGATAACATTCAAAGAAAACACATGGCACAACTGAGTGGCATAATAATCAACAAATCAATAATAGTCAACAAAATTGTGAGATTTAGCGAGAGTGCTAAATTTTAAGCGCTTAAGCCATATAAAGCTACTGCACATACATTATCTAATCAGGGGAACTTTAACCACCAAAGTTTGGTATAATAAACAGGTATAATAGGTATAAAAGGTCTTCTTTGATGGTCTGTAGTAGTGTGGGAAAGTTAGCCTGGCAACGTTGCATGTATTGGTTGGTTATGGAAATACCCATATGCTATAGTTTTACATGAAAAATAAGAAGCATTACCTAGCACCTGACAAGTATGAAACTAGGTAGATTCTGATCGCCATGGGATTGTGCCAGTCATTGTGATGTTATAACTCTGTGTCAGGGTGTGTAATTGCTGTCCACTTTGTTTGTACAGGTTGCTCCATTAATGATCAGTGTGAGCTCATTTGCTGCAGCAAGTCACAAGAACAAGCTCTATGTTATTGGGGGAGGACCCAATGGGAAACTGGCTACAGATAAAACTCAGTGCTATGACCCATTTACCAACAAGTGGAGTTTAAAATCACCAATGCCAGTTGAAGCTAAATGTATTAATGCAGTGACCTTTCATGATAAGATCTATGTTGTGGGTAAGTATTTCCATATTGTCACATAGAAACATGTTGACATAATATTTCTTAAAATAAAAAAGGTTATCATAATTATCGTACTTCTTAATCCTATTCCTCTGGACAGTAAAGAAACACACTATAGCTTTTATCAAGATAGGAGCAGCTGCCAGTTGTGAGACTGGAGTGAACTCCCCTGTCACTCCCTTCCCTTGTGCGGGGACTGCAGAAGATAGCGACAATTGCTTATACAATTGTTTATAATATGATTTAATTATTAGTGTATTTCACCTATCCAGTGTATGTATATACATTATAATATCTGTCTTTGATAAAAGTGTTTGTACATCACTGTTCTGAAATTTTAAAATATGAAATCTAGTTTATTGCTATGTGCAAAGTTTTTTTTAGGTAAATATGAATCATTCAGAATGTTATACTTTTGCATCCACCATTGGACATAGAAAACTGGAACACAAAAATGAATAGTAATGTTTGAGATATTTATGCATCTAGAACCTGCCCTTCTGTTGGGACTACCCATTCTAGGCTTTCAAGTAGGTAGCATGGAATTGAATGTGATCACAGTGTACATAAGCAGTGGCAATTAGACTGAAATGTTTAGCAAACCAAAAAAAAGCCTGGATCAGGCAATAGGGATTGGATGCAAGGTGAAACTTATACCCCGTTCACACAGACTACCCTGGTAAATCTGTTTTTAACGAGCAGGGTTGTTAGCTGTGGATCTGAATTACCCTGGTAATTAACACTGTTCACAGTGCTGAATTACCCTGGTAATTCACAAACTACCCTGGTCAACACCATTCACACTGAACCAAGGTACTTAGCAGTAATTTTAGCGCCGTTCACACTATGCACACTACCCAGGTAGTTCAGTCAACCTGGGGAGTTGACTGAATTACCCGGTTAATAGCTTTCTGTGTGAACGGGGTATAAGGAAAAGAGGTGGAAACTGAGGAAAAGAGGTGGAAATTTACACTTATACCCCGTTCACACAGACTACCCTGGTAAATCTGTTTTTAACAAGCAGGTTTGTTAGCTGTGGATTTGAATTACCCTGTTAATTAACCCTATTCACAGTTTTGAATTACCTGGTAATTCACAAACTACCCTGGTCCTACACCGTTCACACAGAACCAGGGTAGTTAGTAGTAATTTTAGCGCCATTCACACAGAGCACACTACCCGGGTTCATTTAACCCAGGAAGTTGGCTGAATTACCCGGGTAATAGCCCTCTGTGTGAACGGGGTATTAGATGAGGCCATGTTGACCTGCAGGAGAGGCAAATGTTTCTGTTGTTCGCCCCCTCTCCCCCCCTATTCCAACAGTTATGCTAAAGGTCCTATGTTATTAAGATGCCACCTTTAATTTATTGTCCTTATGGGACACTGGCTATTGTTCTGGTTAATGTGTTTCTTATTTTTCTGCAGGTGGAGCAATGAAAGCCATGTATTCCTACAGCCCTTTGGAAGACTCTTGGTGCTTAGTGACCAAGTTTAGCCATGAAAGAGCGAGCTGTGGAATTGCTGCATGTTGCAATAAAATATTCATCACGGGTGGACGAGACGAGAGGAACGAGGTCATTGCCACAGTTCTCTGCTGGAATGTGGAGACAGAAAAACTGACGGAAGAATGTGTGCTCCCTCGCAACGTTTCCCATCACAGCAGCGTAACAATAAGGAAATCGTACACCCACATCCGCAGGATAGTTGCTGGGGCTGTCTCAGTTTAATCATCAGAGGGGGCTCTGATCCATAAATATCTAATATTTAGATTATTCATTTAATGTACTCATTAATAAAATGAAATTTTGGATGAAAAGTTGGATTATTGATCATTTTTAACATTTAAAAATATTAAGACATAGGGTCACTTTTACATGCCTTATTTTATCCCTAATTAAAAGATTCCTTGTGATCTGCGTGTGTTGGGCTGCACAATCCAGGTGTACATGCGTTCTCTGTGTAATCACTACATATCCACATCCAATGATAGGGAGAGAATATGCAGGTAGATGAATAGAAAGGAAATCACGCTCACCCAGTTTATCTGTCAGCATGTTTACTCTTATGCAAAGCTCCCAACATTATGAATATTAAAAATGGGAGAGAATAAGCTCTGCCCCATTCTGGCAAACTCCACCCAATTCCTACCATAAATATTTGGTAAAACTCTGTCCATATTTGCATAGATCTGCCCCTTTAGCCGTTTAGAGATTCAGTACAGTACAGTACAGTCAGGACAGTTTTATGTCTTTTAGATTATATGTTATTTTTGCAGATAAGTGTTAAATGTTAACAATTACCATACAGCAGCACACAGTAATTATAAGCATGTCGCCAGTATTCCAAACAATGAGTATGTTTACATTGTCTAGGTGACCCTACATGCCATCTAAAACATTGCTGTGTGGTCTGCATTTTACATGACTTTTACCAATTAAACCTTTGCTTACATTTCAAACTGTTCTTCCAAAAGTGAAACTGGAAGTTTGATTTAAAAAAGTACAATATAAATATACATAGACTGGTCTCCATGAACACATTTTACATTGTGAAATGGGCCTCTGAAAAATCCTGGGTCTGTTGACCCAGCAATAAGGCAGGATTATTTATGGTTTATTACCAGGTACTACACGGGTTGCCTGAAGTGTGAATGGGAAGACCCGGGGGAGCGTTTATCCATTAAAGTGGTGGGGAAAAAAACTATAAAATAAAGACTAATACTAATCAGGAAAATCCAAGGTCCGTGCAGCATTCTGATACCATGTTCAGATTACCACCCCAGCAAAAACCCGGAAACTCACCTTTAGACGTTCAGATTACTCAGCGTACCCATGATTTTTCTTTTTTTTAAACACTTTTGTTTACATTGAAAAGATCCAGGATTTTTAAAAGGGGGTGTTTCAGGCAACATGGTAATCTGAACATGGTTTTAGGGAGATAATATTTTATGCTATTTCATATCCATTGTTTGTTGACACTTCATTGGGAATCCTGAAGTGTATTACTCTATACAAATTATATGGTGATTTATCTGATATTATTGTGTAAACAATTCTTAATATTTCGACAGTTACTGGATACTATACATCACCATGCTTTGGCGATTTCAAATCCCTAAATGATGGCGAATTAAAATCTCACATCAATTCGACATTTACTGAATTCCCCCCATAATCTGACAGACATTCTAATTGCTGTAGGTTTGTATAATCCGGGATAGCAAGAACATTTATCCAATCACAGACATTTGTGGATGATTGCGACTGGAAGAACCGTGTATTGAACATTTAGAGTAATTATTGATTGTTGATTGATTGATGCACCATCACAAACATCATTTAGGTTTGTTCCAACCCTACAACTATTCATAACTTGTCCTGAACATTCACTTGTTAAAGCAAAGTAAGTAAGATCTAAAAAGCAGATATTGTTAAATACGCAAAGATTGGCAGATACATAGTTAAGTAGTGTGAATATAAACAGATAAAAAGATAGCTAGGAAAGCTGTATAATAAAACCCTCAACACTTGGCATCTTCCAGGCATCTATAGATTTTAATTGAGTTTCCCTGTTATCTGACAGACCTGCCTCCTATTCTACATCATATATCTCATATCTCTCTGTTTTATCCCATGTTGCTTAACAACCGTGTTTAGACAATGATTACTCTCAGGCATGTATGATATCTGCTCTTAGCAAGAATATCAGTGGAGATATACATTTATGTATTTATATATATTCTATACAATCATGCTCCCAATAAGTGTTTTTTTTAATAAGCTCATTTACATTAAGTCGCTAAGTGATATTAAATGAAGGCATACAAAGCCTTTATAAACCTAAATTCCACACCAGCTCTCTCTTAATTAGCTAAATCCAAATTCTGTCCTGCCTGTACCTGGTGACTGTATGTACCACAATTATATCAGAGGATGCAGATGTAATTATAGATTCCATTTAATCTGAGATAAGTAAACATTCAAGAGACTGATGGAATAAACTGGAGGAGTGACCATTTATGACATCCACAGTGACGTGCACA
This sequence comes from Platyplectrum ornatum, assembly GCA_016617825.1. Classification (NCBI taxonomy): domain Eukaryota; kingdom Metazoa; phylum Chordata; class Amphibia; order Anura; family Limnodynastidae; genus Platyplectrum; species Platyplectrum ornatum. The sequence goes on along the minus strand of JABWIB010000213.1, from coordinate 130,555 downwards.
TATTAAGATATCCTGGGATATGGTAAAGTGTCCAAGTGGAATAGTAGATTAAGGTTTGTTATCAATTTTTCAACACTAGCAAAATGTGCAGGCAATTTCTAACATTAGCAGAAACATTATAGACACAAACCGAGGAGCTTCTGTTGTATTGTTTTATTAAGGTTTATTTAAAAAGCTTACGCTCTGAGGAATATGTACATTCAGAACCAGGGGCGTCAGAATCTTTTTCTTGGGGGGAGGGTATGGGGGCTTTGATGTTTGTCCCGATTACGGGACAAACTGTATTTTCGTTTTTAATTACATTAAAAGTAAATATTTGCCGTGGTCTTGGTGGAGAAAAGGAGCGGCTTAATTGGAACCGGGGGCGGGGTTTGGGCGGTTAGGGGGCAGAGCTGGGGCATCCATTCCTAACATGTTGGGAGGTATGAAATATAGACGCGAAAGAGAGAAAAGAGAAAGAGGAAATGGAAAGGAGCTGGCAAAAAGAGAAGAATGTACGGGACAAAGAAGAAAGGGGAAAGAAAGAGAGGCAAAGGGCTGGATTCAGCTTTTCACTCTCATGACTTACACTCATGAGTTACACTCTCATGGGTAAAACCATGATGAATTGCAGGGGGGGAGGTAAAATGAATGTCAGTGTGTGCATGCAGGGAGAATACTTTATTGTTGCATGTTGCACACAGATACTGACCAGCGTTACTGTTACACTGTTATTACACTTGTGCTGGAAACATCATCTCTCACCTGTAATACTGATTGCGACTAATGAAATTGACCTCCCCTGCAATTCAAATTGGTTTTGCTGATGAGAGTGTAACTCATGAGTGTAAGTCATGAGAGTGAAAAGCTGAATCTGGCCCAAAGAGAGAGAGAGCGTAAGAGAGAGCTCACATGGAGGCATGGGGAGAGAGAGACAGTTACAAAGAGAGATCATGATCTGACTTGTTACCTGGAGGAGTAAGTCTCTCCATGGACCCTGAAAGCAATTCCGTCCCTGCGGTGAGCCACGCTGCAAAGGAGACTGACGTGACACAAGGTCCCGTCGGTGTTCATATGCGCAGTTGCCATGGCAACCGCCGTGCAAACCAGAGTTCATGCCGTGGCTGCATTTTTTTATTTTCTAATTTCAGCAGCGATACGGGTGGGTGGTAACACTATTGACAGGGCCCCCTTAAAGCTCTGGGCCTGTCACACCTGTCCCCCTTGTTTCCCCCAGTCACCAAGCCTGGTGACAGGTGCTGCAGGTCCTCTGTTAGATTGTGTAAAGTGCTTCTGTGCCTGGCCTGTCACTGACTCAGTAGAACCCTACAATATCTAATAGAGGAGCTGCAGAACCTGTCACACTGTCTGTGTGACAGCCTGTGCCAGTGTGACAAGCTGGCCACGCTACACAGGGGGAGTAGGGAGGGTTCTCTGTTCAGTCATGCTGGGCACCCTAGTCACATTTGGCCCCACCATCGGTTCCGGGGGCCTCTGTACACCACTTTTCATTTAAAAGGAGGCATGAGATATGATGTGGACTAGGGGAGTGCGCATACTGTGGTCACTCAAAAAATATCGCCTTGTACATAAATGAATTTAGTCATTGGAAGACAGATAGTTCAGAAGTGACAGTTCTGATTGTTATTGATGTTGGTCCAGGACCAGACTTCCTACAGAGTTGCCTCATCTGATAACTAGGAACGTAAATGGTCTACTTTTGGTGAGTGGTGAGCACATGCATAGCCACCACATTACCAAGACACATCTGAGTCCAGAATCCCATCGAAATGAAATATTCAATGATTCAGCAGGACAGAGCAGAGAGTAAAGCAACTCCTCTCTGTATGTAAATAGTATACTAAGGGCTGGCTCCTTTACATAATATCCAGGCTTCCATATGTCTCCATTTTATCCAGGCGTAGAATCTCCAGTGCTCCAGCCGAGGCCTGAATATATCCTTTTCATAGTATGAGTGGGAGTAAAAGCATAGACTGAGTTGTAAATAGAAACCTGCATGTATTGTTATAAAGGTTCATGCTTCCCTACACAGCAAAGCTTATGGCATAAAATAATAATTGGTCCTGTGGGGTTCATATATACTTGGTATTTGCCCATACTGTGCATGAGAAGAAATGCTGAGCAAGCATTGGAGCGTAAAAAATCCATGACATTCATTCCTAGGGAATAAAGGGTAAGCACTTCATAATCTTCAGACCTGCCATGAAACAAAATGGCAGGTTATCAAACGAAAAGTGTCCTCCCATGATGCAGCTACAGCCATCATATTAGGGACAATTATTAACCTTTTTTTTCCAGTTCAGTTGCTTTTTTGCACAATGCAAATAACTAAATAACACATAAGTATTTAAATGATAAAAGTCACAAAATGAAACATAAAAATATTAAAAGATCTTCACAGTGACCATTTTATCAGCGTTACAATATATTCTAAATGTATACTACCTTTACATAGAATATTCATTTAGACCGGATCCAGATGTTCTCATTTTGGATATTCACATGCGCATTCATTACATTTCCACTATGAATCTGAATCCTCCTGATCCACACTTTTATAATAGAAGAGTTTCCAATGGTCTGGTGTGTGGAAAACCTACAGTGTGTACTAGAAATGAACAATTCAGATAAGGTGATGTCCGGCAGATATACATTTGGAAGTTGAACTGAAATACGCCATGGTTCCTTCTACCAAATTCGGGTTTCAAACTCCCAGAAATGTTGGCTATGCGGTTCTGGATTCTGTAGAAGGCAGTCGCTTGTGATTTGCCAGCCATTTTTAAATTTTTAGAAAAAATGAGGAGAACAACTGCTAGCGATAGAAGCCCAGATTCAGATCCTTATGCACTCATGACTTTGTCAAAAATGGGGGTAAAATGAATGTCAGTGTTTGCATGCAGACAGAATGCTTTAGTTTTGCATATTGCACACAGATACTGACCAGCGTTAGTGTTACACTGTAATTGGAAGTCTGCATTGTATCCAATATATACTTATAATGATGTATCATCTTATTCAGTGGTCAAAGCTGAAAATTGTGGTTTTATGAACAATTAGAAGTCGCATTTATGAAACATAGAAAACAACATGAGTAAATGGTGATCTTTATCTTCTTAAGTATATCACCCAACATAAAGCTTTTATCTTACTAATGCAAGTGCATATTCCTGCTAGTTTGGGCGGTATTTCATTATAGCATGATAGCATGCCTAGGCAGACTGGGGTACCATGATCCGCACTGATCTGCTTCGTGTGAAAACAGATCATTGCAGTGATTTTAGGGTAGAGTTCTGGACTTAGAAGTGTCCAGAAACCTGTACGAGGTCATTCCCCTCTCCCACGCATAAGACACAGACTTCCATGTTTTTCTAAAATACATATATATTTCTTTTCCCTATCTTTATGTTTAGTTAAATAAATAAAAAAATACTTTAGTATTGGCTCTGACACAGAATTGCACAGTGCACGACACAGTCCACTTCTATGTTACCTACAGTACATCATTAACATAAAAATCAATCACTCTGTGTATTTATTTATTTGTGCAGGGACCACTTCCATACATACAACTTAATGAATGACAAGTAACCAGGGACAATGTCCCTGCGGAGCTCCATGGATCTGAGCAATAACTATATTAGTCAGCTAAATGAGTCAACAATGTGTTATCTGCTGATAACCAATTCATTACATACTGAAATGCGCGAGGAAAAATGATTTCCCATACTGAGGTGCAGATGACTTTAATGCTCCAAAGGAAGAATGCTATTTTAAGGGGTTCATGCAGACTTTTCACATTTTTCCTGGTTTTAAATGTTAGAAGGATAAAAAGCAATAAAAACTGGGGTAAGTGTCAGTGTCATGTTGTGCTGGATTTTGTTTGTTGTATATTTACATCTGACATTATTATAATTGTATCATATAACATCTATACTATGTGTAATTCTTAATCGAAGATTCATAGAGACTAAACTTTATGTTAACGGTAATATAGATATAATGCTTTTGTAATTTGTATTAATTGCTGTGTTATCATATTATACTATTCTATATGTGACTATGATAAATAAGGAATATTTAGGACGTACGAAGCCTGTTTTTCACTTGTCATGCTGTCTTCAGGGAATTATAAGGGGAATGAAATCACAGTGTGTGTGTATATTGTAGACCTCAAAGTAAGAGTTAATGTTTCCTCAAGCTTTTATTTATCTTATCTGAACTTAATCCAGTCCAAAGGTGTTCTTGGTGTACTTCAGATAACAATGGTCTTTGGATTTGGCGTCATAGAAACATGCCACGGGGTTTATTTACTTCTAGTTTTTAAAAGAACTTCTGAGGCAAATTACCAAGGATGACCTAATGTAAATGCATTACATAACCAATATTTATTTATTAATTTATTACCAGGTTTTTATATATGAGATATATGATTGTTTAGACATAGACACATTTTTCTATAGATTATGGAAATGGTTGGTTCTAAACAAAAATGTTATTGTTGTTATCAGGATATATATACATATTCTATACTCAAGATTTGTAGATTCATGAAGCAGTGATGGAAGTGTGGTGGGATTTTATTTACTTGCAATTGTAAATATACAAATCTCAATGTAAATTTTTAGTTGTACAAAATGTTTCCTTTATAAATATACCGTTAACAAACTCTGTTCTTTGATGTGTTTCGATCATATATGGTTGAAATAAACATGCTGAAGAGTAATGGAATTGGTTGATAGCATACCTCACAACTATCCCGATTTCAGTCGGATAATCCCGTATTTGGTTGACTGTTGACCTACCAGGTGTCCCAACAAGAGGCATTGATGGTGTATCATTAAATTTTATTAAAAGATAAAATTTGTTGCAATCACAACTGCAAAAAAGTAGCGGGACTTGGCTGAATCTGGGCGGGACTTGGCCTGGGCAGAGTCTGGGTAGTGCAGGGCTGGAGTTATATGTCCTGTTTTCGGCCTCCAAGATGTTGGGAGGTATGTGATAGCTCCACTGACTTCTTTATGTATAGATTTAATCTGACCAATCACTACAGTGTATATTACTCCCAGCAAGAGGTAGCCAAAAAAAAAGGGATGCATTTTCCCTAGGGAAATGGTCCTGAAAATATTGGACTTGATCCAGACTATGGAAATTGTGTTTCTAAGCACACTGCATCTATTACCTTTACAGATCTCAATCCATAGAATCCAGACCTCCAAAGGGCTTGCTTTGGAAGGGTGTATATACATATGGTATGGTATGGTCCATATTACTGAAAAGGCTTGTTTCAGCCCTTACATACTATCCAGGTATCTGTGTTACCCTGCATTTAAGCCAGAGTGGTGCGGAGACCTTAAGGTAGAGTCTCAATGCAGATTTCCCTGCAAATTTAAATAATTATTTGAGTATCTGAACAAAGGATTTGCAGTGTTCTGGGTCTGGTCCATTGTCATTCATTTCTCCTGCTGATAGAGATAATAGCTAATACTGGTAGGAGGAGGCCTTTGTCTTGTCAGGTTCTCTGACTGGCTGACTAGCTTGCATTCAATATTTATAAATATGACAAAAGGTCAAATAATCTTATTGGAGCAATACTGACTAATATAGAATAATCACCCAATAATTGTATGAACAGTTCAATAAGTGTCGTAGCGGATGGTCAGCTAAAGCCCACACACTGAAGTACACATATTTTCATTTACAAATTATTATAACTAATAGTCATAGGGGTATATTTACTAAGCGGTGAGATTGCAGTGAGATTGAAAAGTGGGGATGTTGCCCATGGCAACCAATCAGATTCCAGTTCACATTCTCCAGAGTGTAAAATGATACTGAGAGCTTGAATCTGATTGGTTGCTATGGGTAACATCCCCACTTTCCAATATCACTGCAATCTCACCGCTTAGTAAATATACCCTATAGTGTCTGATTCGTGAAGCGCCCTTTTTCCCACTGGGTATACCATTCACATTTATTTATATCTTCGTGGCTAATTGGATTGGGTCCATATATAAAATAGATCTATTTACCTTCTACAATTCTCATTCATTATGTTCAAATTCTTTAAGAGCATGGTCTGTTGAGAAGGTGTCACATATTCTATTCATATTGATTAAGATAAAACATTGTGATGGCCACAATCTAAAAAAATGATCTAGCAGCAAGGAATAGCAATGATATAATAAGAAGAATGGGTGGCTTAAGTAAGCAATATGCTTCCACATCATCTTGTAGTTTTGGGGGCTGAGGGCCAGATTCAGATTTACACTCTCATGACTTACACTCATGATTTACACTCTTATGGGTAAAACCATGTAGAATTGCAGGGGGGAGGGTAAATGAATGTCAGTGTTTGCATGCAGGGAGAATACTTTATTTCTGCATTTTACACACTGACCAGCGTTACTGTTACACTGTTATTACACTTGGGCTAGGAAACATCATCTCTCACATGTAAGACTGATTGCAATTAATTCAATCTCCCCTACAATTGAATATGGTTTTGCCCATGAGAGTGTAAATCTGAATCTGGCCCTGAGAGTTTGGGAGTAAGGGTTTGCGGGTGAGACAAGTATAAACTGAAAACAGAATTAGGGGCTAATCCAGAGTTTGGGAGTAAGGGACAAGTCAGGTGTGAGTGTAGACCTGCATGCAATAGAATGAAAAATCATTTGCACTCCTCACATTGCAACATAGAGATCTTTTCCTGAAAACTGCAATTTCAGCCTCTTATACAGAAATTTCCATTTCATGAAACACCAGCACATACTAGACAGATGTTTAATCATTTAATGAAATGAAGACCGAAAAGTGATTACATCAAGATGCCAAAAGATAAATATTTAGTTGTACTATACAATGACAAAGAATCTTTTATTGTAAAAAAAAATTAAATCTGCTATAACACATTAAAATACTGTGTTTGTTTTATCTATATTTTGTAGCTATATTTTCAAACATTCCCTGTGGTGGAATACATAGTTACATTGTGTAATTACTATGTTTTCTTATTCATATATGTATGTTTATATGTATATATAAATGGATTATCACTAAAAGTGCTTTAGGGGTATTTGCATGTTACCAATTATTATAACTGCCACTACTACTACTAAAACTAATAATAACAATAATAATAATAATAATAATGAAATTCCTTTTGTTTGGATATACATCAGTCATGTCAGGCTGCACCCTCTCTATTCTACCTATAATTCCTGTTATATTTGTATATTATTTGTCTGTTGTATGTTTGTATATTTTGTATAATTTTCTTGAATATAACATGTATATAAAATAGTATATAGTGAGTTTAAAATATATTAATTACTATAGACAACTATATTTAAAAACATGAGTATGGTACAGTATGTACATTTGATTCTTTTCTGATATTTAATGCAATAATTTACCAATAGGCAAATCCAATAGGACAAGAAAATTCATATTTGAGATCAGTTCTATTATTGAAAAATAACACAAAGTTGACATTTTAAAGACAGTTTTCATGAACAATTTCACTTGCTACAACCCCTGATATGAGACTTTGAGACTTTTCCTATGTGTTCAATTGTTCTTTTTTGTATCTCCAGGTTTAATTAACTGCGGGGTCTATAATGGAAATTCATTGAAGACGCCACCCCCATATTGGAATGAGCTTTATTAGGGGATCAGATAAAGATGCTTGTCGATTATGTGAATTGTACATTTTATTACCCAAACCCACCATCATATTTCATCAATGAAGACACCAGCAACAGTACAAAAGTTGCCCAATGTCTTTCCCAGTCTACTTCTGGAATACAAATGTTCTTAATTCCTGCAGCCATCTGCAGCATTGTCACCTTAATAGTCAATCCTCTCATTCTCGCTACCATTCTAATGAAGCATAATCTAAGGCAAGAGACCAGGTACATTCTTCTGGTCAATGTGATGATCTCAGACCTCATCTTTCTCTTGTTTAACACAATCATCTCTACGTGTAATGTCATCCGCTGGTATCTCCACAGGGTCTTGTGCTTTACCATGATTGTCTTTACATTTGCGTCCTACTCAAGCTGTGTTTTGACATTTACTGTCATGGTGGTTGACACATATGTGGCTATTTGTTTCCCCCTTCACTATCATTCTCTTCTTTCTGCTCAAAGAACGAAAAAAATAATATTCGTTATTTGGTTTTTTTCCACTCTTTTCCCACTAATAATATTTTTATTGTCTGAATCAATTATTGATGGAGACCCACTTGAAAAACAAAATGTCTGTCTTATGCTGTACTATGGCCCAAACGAAAAGAGAAATAACTTAGTCATAGCAGTCTGTGCTTTTGCGATATTTTTCTTGATGCTCTGTTCGTTTATGATGACATATTTTTACGTAAAGCTATATACGATGACACGGGAGTCTGGAATTTGGGTGAGCCGCTTCTCCAGAGCTCGGATCACTCTGCTCACACACTCACTTTTGTTGTGTCTGTATATTATCCCTGCTTTTGTTCTAGCAGCTGAAATCATTATGTTTAAATATGGTGTCATTGAGATAAATGCAAGAATGTGGATATCAGCTTGTAATAATGGAGTGATGATGATGATGCCAAGAGCAATTACACCACTGATGTATGGACTTAGATATCGAGAGCTATCGGCCAGCCTGAAACACTGTTTCTATAGGAATAGAGTGAGTTTTGTGGACACAAATACAAATAGATAAACTCTGTTCTATAATATAACATTTTACTTTCACTTGTAATTTATTTATATTTATGATGTATATATATATTTATGTATATGAAATTATTATGTTTTCCCTGTGAATGCAGCTATTGGAGAAATAAATTGTACAGTATTCAGTTTAATCTATTCTTCAATAAATCACCTAAAATGTTTTTTCTAAACTAATGTTCCCATAGTTGTTGTATATATCTTTCTATTGGACATAGTGGGAATCCCACTATGTCCGATAGGAAGACCTTCACTACCAGAATCATATACCTTTGCTCCGATATATGGCAATAAGTATAAACATGTATATACTCAATGCCTTACACATACTAATTCCATGAAGAGGAATATTCAAAATTAATTTGTACAGTCAAGACTTATAAAAGCATAGGGCCAAAACATAATATTGCTATGGAACTGTAAATATTGTGTGTGACAAGTGTATGTTTTTTTATTATTTTTTTTATTATTATTATTTATTTATTTATTAATTACCAGGCTTTTATATAGTGCCATCAGATTACATAGCACTTTGTACCAATTTGTATCAGACTGAATAGGTGTGGAAGATTGCTTCGAAACTCAGTGTGAATGCTCCATTTACAAAAAGCCGGCTACTGAAAGCTGGTGTTCAGAGGCTGCTTTTTAGAAGGGGTTTTGCCCTCCTATCTGGCTTTTTCAGTCAGTGTGAACAGTACAAAGCTGCAATGATGTGTAGTGGTGGCAAAAAGCAGGGATCAACGTGAACAGGCCAGACCCAGCTTTTTTAATACTGTCTTTTTATGCTAATCTGTACTGTCCTTTTTTAAAGCCCCTATTTCCCTGGCTCTACACCCTGGCTCTAAACCCAGCTTTTTCAAGGCTGGTAATCTGAACGTGGTATTAGTCAGTTGCCAAACCAGCCAGCATGTTTTTTTGAATGTGGGAGGAAACTGGAGTACCCAGAGGAAACCCACACAGACACGGGGAGAACGTAACAACAAGCAAAGTAATAACAGTAAAAAAGCAATGACATATAAATCATTAGGAAATGGAAAGTTATCTAACTAATGTGTGGAAGGAAATATAAGATATTATACAAAATGATATCACTATTTCTTTAGTATGCATAGCTTTGAGGCATGTTTTGTACTGTACTCTGTGAATAGGTCTGTGTGTGTAATTATGTGTAACTTGCCGAAAGGAACTAATAAAAAACAAGTTTTCCTATAAAAAATGTGCAATCAGTAAATGTATAATAATAGATAGGATTTAGATATTTATCTTTTTATAATTCCAGGAGCACAGGATGGAATTACAATCATGTCATTCTAAAGTTTTTTAGAACTCTGCCTCAATTTTTTATAGCATACCCTTCTTGTCCAAAAAGAAGGATTGTGCTCTGGGCTTATGCAAGCCATTACTGTACCCTACCTACCTGGCATAAACGCCAAAAGCAAGGTGCGTTGTAATACCCAGTTAAAGGATCCCTGGGCAACAGCCCCATTTTCAATCTTCCTGCAATCTCCCTGCTTAATAAATTTAGGCCATAGAGTGTGTTTCAATGTGTAACAGCCATGTGGACATATGTGCAGTGTGTTCACAGAGGCTACTTAATCACTCTGCTAAATTGTTAAAAAATATTTTTAATTAACAAAAAGCACACACACTTATATAAATCTACATTGGATGATGATTTGGAAAAAGACAAGAAGTAGATTTGTTGGTTATTGGAAAAAATTACTTATCAATGCTAATAAAAAATATATGTATATTTTTAATTCAGAATGACTGAAATAACTGCACACAGAAATCACTGGTAAAAAGTAGCAAAAATTTCAGTTACTTGATTTAAGATATTATTGCCTGATATTCTCATATAATATATGTATATTTTGTACATGCTTTATACATATATTAATTCTCTCAATCCATTGACTTTACCCAATGACTACACATTAAAAAAGAAATATAATTAAAATTGTAAACTATATCGTGGAAATGGGAATCAGTGCTCTGAGGATCATGGATACAGTACACACTGCGGTTTTCTGCAGACATCTTGGAATTGTTGATCAAAAATATTAGATGCTCCCAACAATCTTTTCAAATGACCACAGACAGTCTGAAACGATCCTGCAACATATTTTGTGAGTAAGTACACACTAAACTGATTTCTGCTGAAAGGGTCCTTTATCTGTTGATTGGAAAGATTATCTTTCTGATGTGTGCCTAAATTGTCATTGGTCCGAATCTGGACCAATGACATTCAGATATGGAACCCAGCCTGGTCCTATGCATGTCCTAGATGTATTTTTGCCTCTCCTTTTATTTGTTGCCATTAATATTTTAATAGACTTCTAACCTAACTTCTAACTAATTAACAAAACAAAGTTATGTGTTTTAGTCATTAATCATAATTATATCTTAAAAAAAAAACCTTGTCTGCCAAGTCAAATAACCACTAATGAGTGAATATGTAATTTAAAATATAGCCTTTAATTGTACAAACTGAAATATGCATTGTATTGTATTTGCTGTGGAACATTATATGAAATTTATTCTATGTTTCTTTGGAAGAACTAGTTACATTCACAAATCATGAAAATTAAAACAAAGACAACATGAATATATACAATATTTCACTTGGTAACCTGCAAGACAATACTGCTACTTTGATGAGTTGGTCATGTCTTTGTAAGTGTCTGACTGAACATTTGGAAATATCATTATTGTAGCCATTATGCACCCAACTGCAGGCAATCAATATTTCTTATCATGAAGATGTGGAAAGCTTGTCAACAAACCATGTACAGTTTCAATATTTCAATGACGCCACTGCAATATGGTCACCACACAAAAAGGTTACTAGACCTTTTAGGCATCAAGAAGGTATTAAAATATAGACATTAATTCCACTGTCTACCAAAAATAAATTTAGTACTAAAAAGCAATAAAATGATCTATATACTATTTACTATAAACCTCTGAAGTTGCTGAAAGAAGTAGATAGAGTTGTATATAATTATTTCTTTTGGAAAACAAAGGTCCAGATCCAGACTTAAAAATAAGAGAGGATATTTACACCTGTACAACATTTTGTTCAATTTTAGGAGAAGTATAATGAATGTTAAGCTGGCCATACACTATAAGATAAATTGTTCCAATCGAAAGATTTTTCAAGAGTGGGCAAAACCATGTTGAATTGCAGGGGAATCAAATTGAATTAGTTGCAATCAGTATTACTGGTGAGTCTAATAACAGTGTAACAGTAACACTGGTCATTATCTGTGTGCAACATAGATAACGTATTCTCTCTGCATGCAAACACTGACATTCATATTACCTCCCCTGCAATTCAACATGGTTTTACCCACAAAAATCTTTCAAATGGAACAATTTATCTTATAGTGTATGCCCAGCTTAACAGTTCACTTTTGATTATTGCACACAGACTTGGCTAGATTTACTAAACTACAGGAATGGAAATGTTGAGATGTTGTCTATAGAAACCAATCAGATGCTAGCTCTCATTTTTCTATTACATATACATCTAGAGAATGACAGCTTTAATCTGATTGGTTGCTATGGGAAACATCTCCATTTTGCCATTACTACAGTTTATTAAACATAGGCCTTGGGGCTAGGAAATATCATCTCTCACCTCTAATACTATTTGCAACAGGTGGAAATTTACCTCCCCTACAATTCATCTTAGGTTTGCCCCGGTGTAAGTTTCCTGTTTTATATTCACGTGTTGACCTAATACTAATAGAACTTAATTTTCTAAACCAGTGACTTCAATCTTCCATTGATTTCTCAGGACATATGTGGATAGAGAAACCTTATATCTCAGAATGAGGCTCGTATTTAAGACTGACATTCAATTTTACAGAATGAAAGTGTAGATTTCCTTTTACTACATTAAATATAGTAATTAAGTCATATCCAAACACTACATCCCAGAGGCAGATCATGCGTATCTTGCATTATTAAAAGCTTCTATACTAATAAGCTATTGTTTTTCACGGAATAGTTGAACAGTTTACACATCTGCAAAGAAAATACATACAATAAGATTAAAATGCTGCACTGAGGAATAATTGTTATATATTAGCTGTAAAGTTTTAAATATTTAATGGTGATCAATATTTTGTTTTTAAAGTGCTAAAAAATAAAGGTTGGTGCAACTGAAATATAATACTTTTAATTATACTGTATCTGAATTTTCTTTTAGCCATAAACATTATACAATAGAATATTTACATATCAATAGTTAATACATATAATGATTTATCATGAACTGCCATTTTCTCTATAGGATGATATTTGTATCCCAGCACCCAACATAATTTCTAAATAAACCTGTGAGTGGGAGCCACAAGGGAGTGACGCTTAAACTTACAGAACAATCTAAGAGACCTATAGATCTCTCTGTATCTAAAGCCATATAAGTAAGGAGAGACACCTTTGGGCAAGACAATAAGAATATTACAGATGGTTAATGTAATCATCAGAACTGTCTGAAGACTTATGATATTATTAATGTATAATAACGAGTCTGCCAAAAGGAGGAGAACAGGACATAAGTGGAAAACTAATATGATGTGATGCATCAGGAAGGTGACACTGGCCCTAGAAGCTACACCTTTCCACAAACCACGTTCTCTTGTTTTGTAACACAGGAATAAGTAGCAGCACAAAATCATTGAAAAGCACAATAGAAAGCCAGTAATAAATAGTATATGGAACAGCCGGATGGTCTGGTCTCCATGTAATGTCATTACAAGTATTATAGGAAGTGAACAAAAGTCATGTCGGCATGGAAAAGGTGTCTGGGTGAAATGCAAAACCAAGAACAAGACACCTGAAAAGAAGAAAGACGAGATCCACATCAAGGCTATCAACTTCTTTGCTTTTGATGGAGGTAGAATGATCAAATAGTGCAGAGGCCACAGAATTGCCAAGTACGTGTCCACTACCATAGCTGCTGCTGTCAGGACTCCGCCACCATAGGTCGCAGCAAGGAAGAAAAGAAGCAGTCCACATATGTGACTTGGGATTCTTAGGTTTGCCATGTTACAAATGCAGGTTGTGGTGTATAGAAAGAGATATAGTAAATCTGAAACCAAAGCATTCCCTAGGAACAAAAAGCGGGTTTCTTTGCGCATGCTAAAGTTGGAAACGATTGAGAGCAAAATTGGAGGTGTCACTAGGATGGCAGCGAGTAAGCAGATGGTGGTGGGCAGCATGAACATCCTCAGCTCCACGTGAAAGGGGAAGGTAATCCACTCTGGGAGCAAATGGTGAGAAATGCTGGCTACGTTGTGAGAGAAATTGTACACGTCTCTCTGTGACATTTGTGACACAGTGCAGTCCGAAGAGTTCATTTCAATTTTGTAAATCCAGATATAGTTCAGATTGGGAATTTTGTAAAAAACTAAATATAAAAAAATAAAAAGCTCAAGTCCAAATATCCAGCTGCTTGGCAGGTAAATTCTGTCCCCTAAACATGTATGTTATTGTAGTGTCCATAAAACCAGTGTTTGTCTGCCTTTCCTGCCGCTGATCTTTGCATGTTCCATCCCGCTGCCAGAGTAAAGCAACAGATGGGATGTCTGCTTGACAAAGCACATTACCTAGTGTGTATAGAAATAGATATGTATGCTTAGGCATAAGTCACACTATACTATACGTTTCTTATGAAGTACTGATTGATCTTCTACAGCTGTCACCATAATAATATCTGATGATAACAAGGAAGCATATAGGAATAATGAGCAGAGTAGGTCATAATTGCGATACCTCTACTGTGTACTTACATAAACATCTTTAGTGCCAGAGAAACTGAAGTGAACTGTTATGAATGAACTTATTACACAGATAATGGCACTTTTCTCAATGGATTATCTGCTAGATTCTTCTGAAAAAATTATTGGATATGTGTAATGATTGAATGCTCAGCAGAAAAAGAAACATCTGAGCTTATTGTACATAATAATAATATTATTAATGCCCTCTAATATATAACTACTAGCTGTTGTACCTGGTGTTCACAAGTTTGATTTGAAAATAAGGCCCAGTTCTTTCTTGGCCAAACTTTATTTACAATTGGTCTTATATATTCAAACCATACAATCTTTTCCTTGCCATTCCCTTTTAAGGGCCACAGTCCCATCTAAATTGGGGTGAATAGGGGTGTGATTTCATCCAAATCCATCCAGTGGAATTTCCTGTGTCAAAGTTCTGTCCACCGTACACCAGTGGTAAATCCAACAGGGATAATAATGTGTGGTATAATAATGTGACCAGTGGTCGAAGTGGAAAATTAGAAGTGGGAGTATGGACATTAAGAAGTGACGGTATGGAAACACATATAATAGAAGTCAATGGGGATTTGAAGTTTTTCAATTACATCAGTGGGAGAAGTGCCGGAATGGCATAACCACTTCGAGCCCTGAATGTGACACCACAGTCTGCTGCCCCTGAAGTATAACAATGTGATACCACAGTCTGCTCCCCATGTAGTATAATAACGTAACAAAACCTTCTGAACCCCTGAAATATAACAATGTGATACCAGTCGGTTGACAGTTGTTAATGCATCTGGATCCCTGGTTTTTCAATTCGTTTTACAGCTTGCCGGATACATTCATTTTTGTTACATGTTGATCTGAAATATACTTTTATTGCAATTGTATTTACTAAAATGAGTTATAGTCATTAAAGTGGATAATTATCTGGCAGTATATTGCTGTAATATTTTTATTTCAGTGTTGTGTACGTGATCAGCATAAGGGGAGTGTTTCATATAAAATGTGCTAGTACCAAGTCTATTTATTTATCAGTACACAGGTAATAATAAAACTTGTTTATTATAACAATTATTCTCCTACTCTAGATTAATAGATATTAGGATAGGATATTAGAAGTTTCCTCTTATATCTATTACTATGTTTAATGAATTGTAATATCCATAAAATGTGAGAGAATGGAAATTCCCTATATGCAGACATCTAAGGTCATATGCTGTGTCACACTCTTCACGCCCCTATCTCTCTCCTAACTTGTATGAGCCTTCAGGACATTTAATTGACCCAAAGGCTACCTTAGCTTTACGCTCTGATCTCCTTAGTTTATTAAGCAGATCAGTACATAACGTTTTAAGCACACCCCTTCCGATGTCATTAGCATACCTGGTAAACCTAAACCCAGCCCCTGTTATGCGTGTTTATTTTAACTATACTGGGCAGCATTTACTCAGGGAACCTTGATCTGATCTACTGTTACTATTGTGTTCTTACTTTAGACACTTTGGACCAGATTCAGACTTTAGGCACTATTAACTTACTCAAGAGGTAAAAACCCATTTTGAATTGCAGGGGAGTTACATTTTATTAGCTGTAAACAGTATTAGAGTTGAGAGATGATGTTTCCTAGCACAAGTCTAAGAACAGTGTAACAGTAAAGCTGGTCAGTATCTGTGTGCAAAATGCAAAATTTTCTCCCTGCATTCAAACACTAACATTCAATTTACCTCCCCTGCAATTCAACATGGTTTTACCCATGAGAGTGTAAGTCATGTGTGTAAGTCATGAGAGTGTAAATTACATATTACATATCCCTTTAGAGCTGTTCTGCCCTGTAGTAATTGCAGCGATGGTGCTAATTAATGATTGGTTCATTTTAAGGAAACAATTTGCAGAATTGTCTCTTTTTCCAGAATGTCAACTAAATAAGAGAAAAAAAGTACTCAATCTGTTTTATAGCTCCTCTTAACATTTCAAGACTTTTTAACTGTGCTCTTAAAGAACAGTTTATTGTAGCATTAATTGTGTCATAAAACAAAGGGAACATTGGATCTGTGTATATCTCATGGATCATATTTGTACATTTTAATGATCTTATTACATAAGTATTTATATTCTTGTCACTGCATTTCAGCATTAAATAGTGTGCCTTGATAGTGTGAGACTTTGCTGCGCCTCCAAGAATGTGTTACAAACCTTGAAGCTTTACAGAACTAATCAGACTCTTTAGCCGCCAACTAAACTGGGAATATTTTAGTAAATGCTAAATCTACAGTTGAATTATTTAAATATCTCACCCTTCATGTAAGCCTTTCTGTATCATCTCTGCTAATAATATTCTTTGTCTAATGTTGCACTGAGCTATTCAAATATTATTATCATATTCATTATTATTATTATTATTAATAATAATAATAATAATAATAACAATAATGGTCATTATTATTATAACAGTAGTATATATCCAAATTTGAATTTTAAAAATAAGCTGAACATATTTAACATAAAAATATGTTAAATTTTAGGGAACGTGAAATGAATATTATACTTTGCATACATGTATGCATGGTTTTGCACACAGATACTGGCCAGCTTTACTCCAAGACCTAAATTTACTAAGCAGGGAGACTGCAGGGAGACTGCAAAGTAGGGATGTTGCCCATAGCAACCAATCAGCTTACATTCTCCAGTATAGAAAATTAAACTGAAAGCTTGAATCTGATTGGTTGCTATGGTTGCTATTGCAGTCTTCCTGATTTGTTAATTTAGACCATAATCTTTAATTTAGACTAGGAAACATCATCTCTCACCTTTAATACTTTTAGTAACAGATGACATTTACCTCCCCTAAAATCCAACATGGTTTTGCCATTGTGCAAATTTCTACCCTGTTTCCTCTTTATTGTCAACTGAGGATCAGGGGGGGAATTCACTAACTGACGAATTCTGCAGAGATTTCTTTTCGTCAGCGTTCGTCAGTGATCAAAATTCGTCAATGACTGGTGATGTATAGTATTCAGTAAGTGACGA
>JABWIB010000213.1:83681-108409 GCA_016617825.1 Platyplectrum ornatum | reverse complement strand
TATATATATATATATATATATATATATATATATATATATAAAATGTGTAGGTTTCTATGGTAACTTAAATTCCATGTATTTACTTGCTTTTGTTTCAGCCATATGATAAATTAAACAAAAGACCAACTGAAAGCTAAATAAGTTATTTTATTTTGAAAAAATCCAAATATCTTATATATTATATATATAACATGCAACTCGCAGTTGTTGCTTAGATGCATTTATTTAATTTCTTATCCATAAATCTATTTGAAACAGTTTATAAATTTTCATTTAGTTGAACACATTCAATCAATGATTTATAACCAATTATAAGCAATCAAGGTATTCAGAATTTAAAATGTTACAGTACATTACATTCATTGATACATTCACTTGAGCTTCTTAAGAGCTTATCAGGGATATCATAATGCTATGCCATCTCCAATAAAAACATTCACATGACCACAGAACCTTTAAAGAACCCACATATATACATAACCCACAATATTTACATAATGTATGAGTTTATTGACTGTTTAACTGTTTAATAGACTTTGCCAATCAACACTAACTTCCTATTTTTAATAGAGATAAATGTAGATTCCAAATTACCAAAGTGTTAGAAAGATTCCTCTTGTGTGTTGCTTGAATGTTATTATTTCCTCTTGTGTTCATATAGAATTTAAAAATAAAAAACAGTATAAATATTGCTGCAAACGCTTGATATAAAACGTGTCTTTCTGTAGTAATTGTAAAAAATTAAGCAACAAAATATTAAATCTAATCAGAGGAAGATATCTCATAGGGGAAGGAATCCTAAAAATGTCTTCCTCTACCCTCAACACTTTCCTCCAATTGTGTAGGAAAAAATGCAACTGTATAAATGTTAAAAAGGGCTGTATTCTGTGTGTAGACTGTGTGTGGAAATAAAGTTGCCGAAGAGGAAAATTAATAATTCATTTAAAAATCTATTGTCCGCCAGGCTACCATGCAATATGTTTGAAAGAGTTTTTGCAGTGAATAAATTCTTACTTTTTACATGTCTATATATATATATGTATATATATATATATATATATATATATATATATATATACAGGAGATGATTCTTTATATTTCACTTCTGGGCTCTGGGAAATGGAGATTTTGCTCATGAGCACTTATGAAACATTACTGGTAATGTATGAAGAAAGTGTGACTTGAACATAACATTATTTACAGTTGCTGAAACAACTGGTGTTAGTCATAGTACTGGTAGACTGCTCTGGTTTGGGTTGAGAACAAAAAAATATGATTAATCTTACTGGGAACAATCCCTACCATAAAAGAGCTGGATTTCTGTGTATATGAGGATATATTCTGTCAGACCATAACCAGTGTTTACTAAACTCATCCCTCAAGGAGCCCTAGGGCCGGGTATACACTTGCTGTGCAAACTGTTCAACACATTTTTGGGCTAGCTGCATTACTGGATGATCTGTGTTCAGAGAAATTACACCACAACCACAGTATACAATCAGAGAAAGGTATCCCATAAGGAAAAGGTATGGGTGAGTCCCAAAAATTATCTCCTCTCCCCTCTACACTTTCCTTTGTGTAGGAAAAAGTGAAAGTATATAATGTATAAATTGTAAAAAGGGCTGTATTCTGTGTGTAGACAGTGTGTAGAAATAAAATGATGAAAAATAAAAAATTCATTTACAGATCTACTCCTTCAACCAGGCAATGTGTTTCAAAGAGTTTTTGCAGTAAATAAAAGACTGTCCATTGAAATTCTTTAGCTGGGCACAATATCGTTCTAGTGGACCATCAACTAAAACAATATCATCCTAGTGGTGCCAATTAAAACAAAATACAAAAAACCTGTAAAAAAAAATCGAAAGCAGCCATGGCTGGACACTGGAGAGGTGCCCAGCTGCTTCTGCGATCCTCCAACGCTTTGTGGTTTGACAGAGAGGAAGTTCTGTATACGTGAATGTCCTCTCTGGCTGCAATGGGGAATCGAGGGAGCAGCTGGGCACCTTTCCGTTGTCCATCCGTTCATCTTTTTTTTTTACAGATTTTTTTTTACTTTTTTTATGTAAACAAAGATCTTGTTAATCAATCTGGGTAGAACAACTGTATGGTTTATATACGTTTTTATGTGTTTTATTGCCTTTTTTTTGTTTTTTTTTAAGTGCCTATCCATGACAACAATTTTTAGCCAAAATCTAAGATTTTCTTGGATTTTCGCAAAATCATTTCCATGGATGGCCAGCTTTACTTTTACATGCTTATATACAGGAGATGATTCTTTATATTTCAATTCTAGGCTCTGGGAAATGTAGATTTCGCTCATGAGTACTTATATACATTTTGAACATTACATTGTTCTTTCTTATATGTTCCACTTCTTGTTTTTTGTTATTAATAAACCTGTAAAAAAACATATGAAGATCTCATTAAATCATACTGTTACATAAGTGCAAAGATTAAAAGTTCATATAGAATATGTAATATATTTTACATGTATTCTGTGTTTTCTTTATTGATGTACAGTAAAAAATATATATTTCAATAATTCCCAACACTGAAGTATGTTTATTTCTAATTATCAATATAAGGAATGGATCCTATGACCTACATTTACTAAACTGCAGGAATGGAAAAGTGGAGATGTTGTCTATAGCAACCAATCATATTGTAGCTGAACATTCTCCAGTATGTAAAATAAAACTGAGCTAGAATCAGATTGGTTAATATGAGCAACATCCCCAGTTTTCAATTTACACAGTTTAGTAATTATAGGCCTATGACCAATTATTGATATAAGGAATGAATTCTATGACCTATATTTACTTAACTTCAGCAATGGAAACGTGAAGATTGGTTGCTATGGGCAAATTCTGCAGTTTAGTACAGTAATTATAGGCCTATGACTAATACTCTGTAATCTGTAATATGGAGTACATTCATTAAACATACCCTACCAGTACTTACCGCTTTCCTCTATACAACTTGTAGGGCTGATGGACCTTTTGTATTTAGAAAAATCTATAGATGACATATCTAGATCCCGTGTAAGGTCATAATTATTACTCAGAGACTGGTGGCACTTTCTACTGTTAAAACATAATATTTCATCTTCCAAGTTTAGAACTCTGTACAAAACTGAAGAGCAACGAGAGATCACTGAAGAGCAGGGAGTTTTGAAGAGAGTTTGAAAGTTTGGCCTACTGATAAACTTAGGTTGAACCTCCTTAAGGTTTTTAATGCTACACTGAGGATTAAGCATATGGTCATAATCTGGATTTTTAGCTGTTCTCAGATGTTTGTTGTTTAGTTTTGTATCCCTCGCAGATAGGGAAGCTTGTTGAGGTACTTCCAGAGCATCTTTGTAATGCTGACTTGAATTTTTGATATTTTGAGTAATTTCATATGGTCGCATTATTTTACATGTGCTTTGCAATATGTTCTCGTTGCCAAACATGGAATAAAATGATGCAATCTGAGCAGCGCTTTGCTCCAATATCTTTAATAGACAGCTATTATTCTCAGGGATGGACCACGTAATGTGTTGCTGGCCTAATGACTGCAATGTGTCAACTGTGTTTCTGTGAGAACTGAATAATTCTATTTCATGGTTGTTTGTAATATCACCAGTAATAGTCTTAGGGATTGAGGCTTTCTGAAAAATAACGCAATTACCAAAATGTGCCTCAAATCGATGTCTATTTCCAGACATCATGAGATTAGAACTCATTGCAGATGTTTTTGGTTCTTCTGTATCTAAGTTGGATTGAATTTTAGTCACCATGTTTTCAGAATTTTCAGCATGATCTTCTTTCAGCCCAATTCTTTCGATATCAGATTCCCATGTAGATGTTTGATCCATGTTGTCTCTCAACATAGTTGTAGTTTCTATAGCAATATTGGGCTTATCATTGCTTGCATGAGATTCTTCTGCTGCCTCTTTTGACGTAAGAGTATTGTCATTAATTTCAGAGTTTATTATTTTCCCTGACTTTTTTAACCAGTTTACCATGCCTATGGTTAAAGACAACTCAGTATCACATAACTTTAGGAAACATTCTCTCCCTTTCCATGCACTTTGAAGAGTACTGTCTTCCTCAACATCAATAGATTGTTCAGAAATAAGATTTTCTTCAGACCCCTCACAAAAACTATACATTGATTTAGCATTATCTGTATTATGACCAGATGCTGTCAAGTTACAATCTTGAGCAGACCAGGGCTTTGTGTTGCTTGAGTCCCAAAATAGTTCATAGAGTGCATCTCCACTGTAACTATCTCTGGGAAATCTATGTGCTTGTTTTCTGTCTTCTTCCAGCCCTGGAGAATAGGAATCATAGTATCCTTCGTCACTTGTTGACATTGGGGACTCTGAGTCATTAATATTCCCATTCTCAGACATTAAATCGTTTAGAGACAAGTTAGAAACTTCTTCACATGACACGTTGTCATTGGGTTTTTTGTTAACGAAATCATTTGTGTCTGGCAAGGTTTTGCCTTCAAAATTCACATTTGAACCTAAACTGATTTCTAATGAACGGACATGACCACGTAATCTGGATACGTCTACAGACTCTGATTTGGCTGGAGAGGCAAGTCTCTCTACTCCCCCCTGAAAACTAGCAGCTACCAAACTTGGTTTAGAAATAAATGTCACTCTGCTGTTTTCAATATCGATAAACGAGGAACATTCATCAGCAAATATTTCTCCACAGCCAGTGAGTGAATCAAAACTCTTAAGAGATGTGACGTCCTCACATAATACTTTGAAAGGATCCATGGTTTCAATGTACATCTCCCGATCAGGAAAATCAGAAGCCAAGAAATCATCGGATGATAGTTCAGCTGTATCGAGTTGATCTTTCTTTTGATTTAGTCGCCCTTCTTTCAATTTCAATGTCACTTGTTGGGGTTTTTCTTCTTCTGAGATGACATCATGTTGTTTATATCTCTTTAGATTAAATATATTTCTTAGACTGTTTTTAGATCTTCTCAATGAAATTCTTTTTCTAGGTAATGACTTTGCAACTGATGGTACAAACGGCCTCTGAGGTGCAAAGTTTCTGTAGTCTATCATGTTTTGAGTGCATGTTGGTTGTCCATTATTATGTGCATTGTTTCTTTTGCTGACTAGTTCATCAACAAGGTTTGGGGAGCTGAGGCTACTGGGAAGCTTGCACTCTGCCCTTTGGCCTATGTTTTTCTCTGGTTTGGCATCTTTTAGGGCAGAGTCATATGTTTTACTTCTGCTTTTTACAAGCTTTGAATAGCGTATTTTATCATCTGTTTCTTTTGTGCAAATAATGTTAGACATTCTTTGTGTTCGTGCAATATTCTTCTTAATAGGACATTCAGTGGTGTTTCGTTCAGGTCCACCATTATATTTGTCTTTACCACGAGATGGTGGTACCTTTTCTTGAGAGTTTTGTGCATAACTTTTAATAAAGGTCTTGCCACGTATCAATTCCATTTTTGATAATGTTCTCTGTAAATAAATAAGACAAATGTATTTATCTAATAATCAAACAGATTTGCATCAATCATTGAAATGTAGACCATAATAAGGGGTGCAAAATTAAGGCACCTAGTTTTCATCTATAGCAATGTAAAATTAAATCCCTATGTTATATGTAATTGGATACATATAAGAAGAATGTTCCAAATATGGATATAACATCATATATTTACTAATATAAGATAATAAGCTTACATAGAGCAGAGATATGAGCTGAACAGGAACCATAGACTAATAAATGTAGCAGAAGATGGGTGGAGTTAAAAGATCTCTAGGTTTGAACAGATATTTACCAGAATTAGTGGTAGATTTTAATACATACTAATACAGTTGCCAATGATAATAATAATACAGGTAAATGTAATACAGGTAAGTACATTGATGATTTATTATAGATCAGAAAAAAACAGAAGGCTGGAGCGCTATGTATTTATATTTATTTATTTATTTATTTATATATATATATTTATATATTTATTTAAAAATTTCTAAATAAATGAAACACAATATGACATATAATAAATAAACAACAAATTATAATATATGATATTAATAAAACTTCCTGTATACACACCCTATGGCCCAGTTATTATTTGCAGAAATATTATTATAAGAGTCTAGTAAAATGTGATAATGTGTTGTGTGCTCACCGCTGGCAATGTTAGATAAGATGTCAAAATTCAATGGTTAGCGGGGAAAAAAATGAAAGTTCTGAAAATAAAAATGCGGCAATGTTGTTGTTCCATGTGGTAGTTATGCTGGTAATGTGAGTTTAAGGATAATAGCTTTTGTATTGGATCGTAGTCTCCTCTCTGTAGTAGTGGTCAGTTGTCAGCTGTAATTGTAATAGTGGCGTGCTGACACAAAGTATACAAACAAGTGTCAGAAACAGAGTGGTTGGTAACAGACTCAAGCGGTGTCCCGGGCCATCCGCGAGTCAGATAGAGACTGATTTTCCTCAGAGGGCTTTAATAATATCATATATATATACATATATACAGGGGCGTAGTTAACGGTTCATGGGCCCAGGTGCAAAAGGTCGGTTTGGGCCCCCCCCCACTTATATTAAAAAAAAATTCTATCTGTTTACCCACATGTATGTATGAATGTGTGTGTGTATGTATGAGCGTATGTATGTATGTATGTATGAATGTGTGTGTGTGTGCGTGTATGTATGTGTGTATGTATGTATGAGCATATGTATGTATGTATGAGTGTGTGTGTGTGTGTGTATGTATGTATGTATCAGGAGTGGAGTATGGTGTACCTGGTGGAATGGGTCATGTTGGAGGGTCTGTACAGTATGTATGAATGTGTGTGTGTGTATATATGTATGTATGTATCAGCGTATATATGTATGAATGTGTGTATGTATGTATGTATGAATGTGTATGTATGTATGTATGTATGTTTGTGTGTATGTATGTATAAATGTATGTATGTATGTATGAATGTGTATGTATGTATGTATGTGTGTGTATGTATGTATGTATAAATGTATGTATATATGTATGTATGAATGTGTTTATATGTAAAAATGTATGTATGTATGTATGTATGTATGTATGTATGAATGTGTATGTATGTATGTATGTATAAATGTGTGTGTTTATGTATGTATGTATGTATGTATGTATGAATGTATGTATGTATGAATGTATGTATGTATGTATGNATGTATGTATGTATGAATGNATGTATGNATGNATGTATGTATGTATGTATGTATGAATGTATGTATGTATGAATGTATGTATGTATGTATGTGCATATGTATGTATGTATGAATGTGTAGGTGTGTGTGTAAGGAGAGGGGTAGAGGGGGGAGAGAGGGGGAGGAAATTACCCACCTGTTCTTCTTTCCAGGTAGTGGAGGGGGAGGAGGAAGGGGACGGTGGGAGAGAGCTGTGGCTCGGCAGCTCCAGTGTTCCAAATCGCGGTCGCGGTGCCGTGATCGCGTCTTTTTTTTTTTCATTCTTTTTTTTTATTAAACTTTCCCTATGATTCTTTTGGCCCCATAGTTCAGGGGCCCCATAGCTCAGGGGCCCGGTCGCAGTCGCGACCGCTGCTACCCCTATAGCTACGCCACTGTATATATAGAAACAGAGGGAGCGCCTCATGGTGGGTTCACACTTATCAGTCACATGATGGTAGGAGTCTCGCAGCGTCCCGTGTAGGCTCCGGATAGTGCAGAGGAACTTTCAAGTAATTTAACTGAACAGGGTGCAACTCCCTACCTCAAACGCATTTCGCCACAGACTTCGTCCCATATATATATATATATATATATATATATATATACATATATACTATAGTACCGTAGTGTGGCTTATAAATGTTTAAAGGTTCCAAAATAAGATTTTGCTGAAACCAGATTTACTTGCAGAAACCAGGGGATATGAGCCATTGTTGGCAGAAATGGGAAAAATTTGCTTGTGATAGCTACAGTTTAAAAAGAGAGGCAGACTTAAATTGGTTACAAAGAGGATGGAGGCTATGAGGAGAATGAAGAAGAATGGGGCAGTGCTTAAAGTTTTGTTTAGTTGAAGAGTCTAATAAGGAGAAAAGTTCCAGATAGAAAGGAATAGCATAGGTAAAGTCTTTGGTGTGGCCATTTGGAGAAAATGTGGCAATCATTTGTGCGATGATGTGCTGAGAGAAAAGGTCAAAAAGATAAATATCAGAAGATTGGGAGAGGCCTTTGTAAGTGAACGTGAGACGTTTAAATTACTGTTTGAAGGGAAAAGAGGAGCCAGTGTATGGCTTGAAGGAGAGGGGCAGTAGATGTAGTATATTTGAAGATGTATATGAGCCAGCAGCATTGAGGACAGGAGGAATGGAGGGTGGTGGAAGTTTGAGAGTCCAGATAAGAGTAGTTTACAGTAGTCCGGTTGGGAGACCTGGATACATGATGGTGCCATCTATGGATAATGCAACTGAAGTTATTAGGAAGGATTGAAAGACTTTCAGCTGAGACTTAGACATGTTGAACCGCATTCAGAGTCTGATCGTGTATTATCCAGGACTGAGAATTCATAGGGCTCAGGGTGTACAACTTAAGGTTCTGAACATGTAAGTAGCCAGATTGTTGTGTGTATGAAGGCAGTGTGGAAGTTAGGAGCGCTCTAATGTAAGAAACAGGCTGCTATTGGGCACAAAGTGCGGTATTTGCGGTATGTTAGAATTAAGAAAGTACTGGAACAATAGGAAATGGCCAAATGCTGTTGGAGGTTTGAGTGAGAAAAGTGATGGATTCAACTAAGGAGGATGAGTAAAACTGGAATAGGTCCAGGAATAGAACCTTGAGGACACCTACTGGTAGAGGAAGCGGAGTTATGAGAGAAGACAGAGTCAGATCAGAGTGTAGTATGCTAGCCATGAGAAAGCAGTATCATATATGAGACAGAGTATTTCTATACAAACTGTTCTGCTTGTGGTATACACTGATCAGCATTAGCGGTTATGGTAATACTGAGGTATTATTAAAGATGACATCACTGCTCATGGAAAATCTTTTGTAATGTAAAATATAAACCATATATTTTATAAAAGACACCATAATATAATTGAATGCTGCATATATCATAAATACATACACATACACAATATCTGTAGACTTGGATATCTGCAGTACATCAGCAGGCATAAAGGATCGTATTGTAAAAAAGCCTTCCGTTAAGAGCAGCATCTCATCCTCCACCATAGCAACAGTCATCTATTTTGCTGAATGCAAACGTGTCCATCAAATGCACACCCAGAAGCTGTGCAGGAAAACCCATCATCCCCTGGCAGACCTCCTCTATGCATGGTTACTCATGTGAACTGGAGGGATAATTATAGGTTCCTGCTGCTATGTGGCAGGGAAGGAGAGAGATGCTGAATACAGGAATGTGAGCAGGAGAAAATGTGTCGTCCATGAATTCTATCATCCAAAGGGTTAACAGCATCATTGCTAAACCTGTATACAGCTGATCATGGACTAAACACATTGCTGTTGATAATAGCTGTTACATATGCTATAATAAATATAATGCACATATTACTGGAGAATATTAGGTACATGTACAATCGCTCTAGTGTAATACACAATATGAATTATAACTGTTTAATGCAGAAGCCTATTTAGCAAATTGTACAACAAGCCCCCCATACCATGTATTACAGAGATGCTGCACTCACCTATGTATAGCAGTGTAGCAGATCCTTCTGGATTAATACATCTTGTGGTCTATAGTGATTGTCCCCTAGAGATGAGGATGCAGTAGCAGTGACTGGGATGTGAACACTGCTTTTTCTGAGCTGAGAGCTGTGGATCCCACCCCACTCACATCTGATCCACATTCATTCCCAGCACTGTGCTCCTACAGACTCTGCAGTGCAATGTATACTATAAGAGATACGCAACTGCCTGCTTCAGTATTCTTCCCAGTGCTCTGTATGAAAGCCTGGTGACAGGGCTGCCTGGATTATGTTATGGCCAATTATATTTCTGTAACAGGAATGGGGAAAGAGACATATTTTCTGTAAAACATGAATTAATAATTACACAGCAATGTGACGATTCTGTAGAAAATAAGAGACAATATGAACAATGTATTAATGTAATAATAATGTCGTTATACAAGTCACTTTACACAAAGCGGTTTATTTATTTTCAGTTTTACTGCATGATCTATGGTCAAAACTAATTTTATTAGGAGAACATATTTTAAACCCATTTCTTCCAGTTTTCAGACATCAAGTTCCCCTAGTATACATAATAATGCCCCCAACAATTACCATGCAAGGGCAAAGCAGCAAAATACAAGTTTCTGAATATGCTATTGTAATGACGTGGCTTCCGATGTGTCAGGTAGAATGGTGTTGTGTGACACGGGCTTTCCCAGCGCTCTCTTTCTTCTGCCCCTAGAACTGCGCTCACCGTGAAGTGAGACGGGTAGGACAGAAACCCCCAGTGGAGAAGAAGCAGGCAGATTAGGTTTAAACATTTATTCATGAACAGATCAATTATGCATCTCTTCTTAACTCTAAACTCCAATCTTGCAGGATAGCTCATTTAACTTTCTAAGATAACAAATAATCAGCAATCAAACAATTTGCCAATAATATACAACACTTATTCTTCATTCTATAACCGGTTGCTATGGCCACAGTCACATGACACCTATAAAAGTACTTGATGAAGGGGAAGGCCCCTAGAGTTCTAAAGGGACAAAGTCATCTACTGACATATGAATGTGTCCATATCAAGGTCAGGTTTGTAATCCCAACATTAACTTAGCTGATGTAACACAATTACACAGTAACGCTATGCACACAGTGGGTATCTGGCGTTCTCTGGAGTTGCAGGCCGGGGTATATCCTCACTAACGTGGCTTGTAATGTACTGAATCCAGGGGACTAGTAGCAAACAGAGTACTGTACAGGGGTAGATTAAGCTCAGTCACTATGGAGCAGGGGCCCTGAACATTTGTGTACAGTAACGAGGATTTCCAGCGTGTGATTAATACAAATATTAATCAAGCCCTGCCAATTCATAGTAGCTGAGGCAGTGTTTTAGATTAGATCACTGCCTCAGCCTCAGTCCCGCGAGATTTGGCGCCTGTCCCGGGATACAGTGTAGTCTCCCAGGTATTACAGGAGAGTCGGCAATTACCTTGGAAGCCCAGCCTCTGTTCAGGAGACACCTTGCTGTACCAGCCTGCATTTAGGAAACACCTTCCTGGCCAGTATGCATTTAGCAGCAGCCTGTTGCTTATGTGCATTCACATGCGATTGAAGGATTATGTGCATTCACCTTGCGATTGAAGGATTATGTGCATTCACATTGCGATTAAAGTGCTCAAACTATTTCTAACCTGCTTTTCCTTATACAAGATTTATGGTCAGGTAGCTGCATTGAGCTGCATTTTGTTTCCGCTTACACACACTGGCACAGAAACGAGAGGTACCATTGCATGTACCTTTGGATAGCACACAGATAACTCAGGATAACTTTCAGCCCCCATATTCCATGCACATGCAGTACAGTATATGCTGATTTAAGGAGAATATAGTAAATAAAACACTATTGATGCACACTCCAGTAGATGGCACTAATGTCTTTCTCCTGTAAACATAGCTCTGTGGCTAAAATCAGAGATCATAACACTGCCTGAAGTGTGTATTATTGTTAATTTAAATAATATAAATTGGAAGGGACACTAAACATATGTGTAACTTATCAATACATTACAATAAATAGTTTAGTAAATGTATATAAAAAAAGAACATGTGATAACAGTATAACTAATATAGCTAAATGATTATTACACAGACTGATTGATGTTTTTGATTATTTTCGATTATTAATAATAACTCTTATATATCAGGTTAGTCATCCAACCCCACATTAATGACAAATGTGTGTGTTATACAGATCGAGGCAATGCCAAATGTGAGCCCACAGTCATCTACAAAACACATGGAAGAGGAAACTTGTTTGCTCAGTCTAATGAGGAAGAAAGGTCAGTACTCTGTTTGCTAAATGGCTGAATCTCTATTCTGTGCAGTAAATATAGATTTCATTTATCATATTACAATGCTTTGTCTAAAGGCTGTCATTTTAAAGATCTGCACCTTCTGCTATCAAATGTTGATATTGCAAATGTGTTTTCTGTGTCATTATGAAAAGTTGCAATTGGATTTTTTGTTGGGAACTGCAAACATAAGTGATGTGAAATGTTATATGTTACTGTATGTGCAAAGCATTAGACATTTGGTACCCCCACCTTTTCAGTAACCCATCCATGATTACCTGGAGCATACCTCTGTTTGCTTTGGCAGCACAGGAGTATAAAAATAAGAATGGGAGCATTATGGTGGGGCATATGATAAAATACAGACTGTAGGGCATATTAGGCAGTATTTGGGGGGCAAATAATGAACTGGTGCTGGTGGTATGATTGGGTGCTTTTTTTTACTTTTTTTTTACTCTCGTGAATACCAGATCCTCTGTTAGACTCCACATATTGGTGGAGAACCATATCATCCCTGGCTCATAATGTTCACAAGACTGAAGAACAAATTTGAATAATTAACCTTTGTAGTACCATATTTTTCACTCCATAAGACACAATTCCCCCCACCTAAAAAAAGTAGGAGGGAAAGTGTGTGCGTCTTATGGAGTGAATACTTCAAAAAAGAGTGCGCCGCGGCTGGTCTTCCCTATATAAACCACTACTGGTAAAACATCTGGTAAGCCCTGTAGGACCAAATTGGTTTCCTGTCACTCCAGGTAACATATTTAGTCCTACAGGGCTGCGGTAGTTGGAGTTGTCATCACCCTCATCATCTGCCTTGTCACTGTTGCTGATCATAATCGCACAATATTAAATATACTGTGACAGTCTCTGATTGTGGTTTGTGGGACACCTGTTCATCTTTAAATGACTAGTTCATTTTGATGAACATCAACTTTTCTACATTATTGGGTCTTTGTCTTCTAAGCAGTATTGAGATTGCCGAATGTGTTAAAAACTATTTCCGAGTATACATTGGAGGGTGGGCAGCCTAAGTGGAGAGCTAATTAGTACAGGAGATTCCAAATAAACTTTTTTCCTCCCAAATCTGGACTGGTAGTTGTGCAAATTTGTACATGATCGTTCATGTAGCCCTCCACCTTTCCTTGGATCATTGCAATGTTATCGGATTGAGTCAGTAGTGGTGTTGCTATAAGTGGTTTTTAAGCCAGAGTAGATAATGTAATGCCTGGCTGTGGTGTGCTGACTTGACTGTCCACCAACATTGGTTGATTCTGAAAATAACAGGCGTTTCCTTGCAATAGAAACACAGTAAATGCTGAAAGAGATCATGCAAGATATACTCCATTTAGTAAGGTGCATCTAACTTCAGCCAGTTTTATTCAGTTGAGAAAAAAATTAAAATATAAAATAAACACCTTGCCTGTCTGTCACTCTCTCAAAATAACAGTATGCAACACCAGCAATTACAGAGGCAACAGACTCTCACACACACCATTGTGCTGTCCTTCCCTGGACAGTGAAAGTCTTCCTAGCCTATAAGGCCTTTCAGTCTGTTTAAAAGGTCCAAATCAGTCTGGCAGCAGCCTGGCAGCCCAAAATACATGGATTGGGTCTAATGGATGGTGGACCCTCTCTTCCAACCATCCATCCCAGGGACCCTTACCAGCTTTTACCATAAGTTGGTGAAATATTAGGAAGTGTTTCCCAACATAAAAAAACAAAAATTTTCCCTGGGGCTTACAACACACAGGACAGTAAACTGAAGAAATATACCTTCCTTCAAACACAAATCCAGTGACCCTGTCACAATATACAATATATAAGTCTTAATTTAATTAAGACACTTATTAAAGAATTGTCTTTAATTAAGACACTTCTTGTGTCTTCTATTAAATTAGTGCAGACCAGTGATTAGCTGAGACTGCTAACATTAGTATTTAAGTGTGAGAGTCAGCAAGGTCCGACACACCCCCTGATGAAGTCCAATAGAAAAAAATGCATAGGGGTGGTACTAATCCAGGTGCTCTAACACTACATTTTAAGTTAAAAAAAAAACTGACATTACTAATTTAATCATAACTTCTATTTAAGGTTAGTACAAATAGAATTGATAAAAAGTATATAAAGGCTCCCTTGGACAAATGACGCCTATGTTATGTGCACACATATCAATAATCCTCAATTGATTTATTCAATCAATATTTTCATCCTTATAAGAATGGGGCTAATTCTATGCCCTCGTTCAAACATTTGGGAGATAAACTGTCTAGTGTGATTATCCAAACGTTTTCTCTCTGCGAGAGACATAGCAGACTATCCCCACCTCTTATGCCCTGGAGCACATGTTCAATTGCTTTAACTTTTAAACCCTCCACCCTGGCTCCATGGTGTTTTAAAAAATGCTTAGAGATGGAATGATTAAGGTTCTTATTGGTGATGCACAAATGTTCTAAAATTAAAATTTTTAATCATCTTTTTGTTTTCCCTACATAGAGGGACCCACAGGGGCATTCGAGGACATAGATTATGAAAGTGCTATTGCAATTCATAGGACAATAGATTTTTTTAGAGGAATCTGAGTTTCTGAAGGTTTTCTTCTCCTTGTGTATTAAATTGCAAACTTTGCAATGGCCACAAGCAAAGAACCTTTTCACAGATGGTACAACAGACTAAACAGTTGACTGGTTTAGTCTGAATTACTGGCAAGAAGCTTGGGGAGAGCAAGGTTTGGACAGTTTTTGGTTTTCTGAAAATCAATCTTGGTTTAGATGGCAAATGCATGGACACTACAGGGTCTATTTCAAGAACTGGCCAAAAAGTATTCAGGATTTGTGTGATCTCCCTGTTAGCTGCATTATTATTAGTAATAAATGGGCATATTTTATCAGATTTTTGTTTTATCTGCTGCTTATCTTGGTATATTGGTATGTTAGTAATGAAAAATAGACAACGTATTTTGAGGTAAAGAATCTGTTTGCCTTCATCATGTTTATGGGTATGGCATAGGGATACTTTGATACAATCACAGGCTGTATCGACTATCATTGCGCGATTGCTTTGGGCTTCATCTGAACAAATCAGTTCAGTCATAGCCTTCTCGTTTATACCCAATTTCATGCTCGTAGTTGAAGTTTCCTAAAATATTTAATTGATTGCATGTGAATATCTAATGTTTACTATTATATTATGGATGATACCTCTCCAAATCCATGTTTAATTAAATGAGTGCAGACCAGCAAGTGATTAGATGAGATTGCTAACATCCAGTATTTAAGTGTGAGAGTCAGTGAGGTCCGACACACCCCCTGATGAAGTCTGATAGACGAAACAGGCAAGGCCGGTACCACGCTGTATGCCTCCCCACCCGACGTGTCCTTGTGCAGCTGTATGTGACCATTCTGCGGGACGAGTGACCGGCTGAGTACCTCTATTATGGCCGTTTTTTACTGATGTGCCTAAAGCTCAAGAAACTGAGCGGGTATTAATTTTTATACCAGATTCTATTGGTTGTTATTAAAGAAGTGTCTACAGCATGAAGCGACCCCTTTCTTTTATGTTTAATATATATAATACAGTATATATGGGCCATTTGTATTGATAGACACTGTTTCAATATTTAGACAGATGTTTTCTACCATCCCCTTATTTACTACTGTTCAGTACATAGTGTTCATAATGTTGTACAAATACATATTATTTTCACCTAAATGATGCCCGTCCCTTTGCTATTGCTTTGATCACATGAGTATATATATAACACTATTAAGTGTTCTTTAGGTGGCGCCATGATATCAAGCTTAAGGACAAATATTTTGTGCCTCGTACTGCTTGGGGAAATCTATTTTACAGTCTTTATATCTGTTCTGCTTAATGTTACATTGATTATATTGAATGAAATCAATACACTTTGCTTTGTGAAACCATTAAGAGGTGTGATATTATGGGTAGAGTGGCTTAACGCACCTGGAATGTCCTGCTTTATCTGGCATATCTATGTTATCAGGTAGTCATTCCATCTGCATGTTTGTTATGGTAATGGAGGGGGCATGCACTCCAATCTTTGATCACAGGCAACCAAGTCATTCACTGGTGATACAATACTCAGAAATGTTTTGACTCGGATCTAATATCTGTTGAAGGAAAGCCGCATTCTTCAGTCTGACCATGAAAGTGCTTTGGAAAATGAGCTTCAAATCCAGAATTTATTCTTGGAATACAGTAGAAATCTGGGGATGAATGACTTGTGTGGATTTAGACAAGAATAAGACAGAGCTGGAGAGTGAAATGATGAACCTTTCAGAATGCAGCCTGGCCAACATAGTCAATGCTTCGCTTATGCTGCAAAGAGAAGTATACGCCAACCTATCCCAGGATATGGAACAGCCCTCACACTACATAATACGGGAGTGGATTATTTACCCGTCCTACACAGAGATGCATCTGTTTCTTATTTCTACAATCTTCTGCTGGGTGATAGCACTCGTTTTCACTCCTTCAATATTATTTTCAATTTACTCCAGCGCCAGTATGCGCCAGGAAATGAGGTTCTTACTCCTGGGAAATACAGTTCTCTGCGACCTGATTTACCTGACCTTCTATTCTGTGACTGCTGTGTGCAACATGATGAATCTACAGATTCCCAAACTTATCTGTATACTCTTTCTGTTTCTGCTGGCTGTTACATACTGGGGTGGAGTACTTACCACGGCTTCCATGGTGCTGGACACTTACTTGGCAGTCTTGAGGCCACTTCATTATATGTCACTGCTCCCAGTAAAAAGGACTAAGAAATTGTTAATATTACTCTGGTTTTCATCTTTCTTTTTCCCTGCGGTTGTATTTTTGGCTTTGTATTTTACCCAGAAACCAGGACCATGTCCTCTGGAATTCTGCTCCTTGCCTATGATCCTACTCATGACTTTGCATGGAGACGATGCACTTAAACTGTGTTATATCCTATTTGTAGTTATTTTTCTATTATGTTTCTCCTTAATCTTCTGCTGTTATATAGTTTTGTGCTATAAAACAAGAGAAACGGGAATCTGGAAAAAAGTCTCCTCCAGAGCCAATGTAACGTTTCTGATGCATCACACCATATTGTTCTTTTATTTGAGCCCACTTCTCTTATTGCTGACGGAATCCTTATTGTATATGGGAAAAGTCATCGGTTTACGAACAGGTCTGTGGGTAACGATGACCATCTGCAATGTGTTAGTAGTGTTCCCAAAGGCTGCGTCGCCTTCTCTGTATGGGCTTCGCTACAGAGAAATCTATAAATCACTTAGGCTCTTTTTTAGATTAAGAAAACACAGATCAGTTGCCGCCATTGTGCCAGATGTGTAATTCCCTGAACCAGCAGAGTATTCAGGTGTCTGGTGCACACTGTGGCATACTCCTGGCACTTGCTCATTATAGACAATGGGAATATCAGCAGGACTGTAATGACTGCTACTAGCCCAATTTGTGCAGCACTAACTTTAATGGTACCGCAAGTGACCTTGGGCTTACTAACTAACAAACACTTGATAAAGACTGTTTTCACATGTTCCTCCCTCTAATATCTGTTATTAGGGGATGGTGAAGGGGGTAGGTATGGCGAAACTTTTAGCACAGAGTTAAAACAAATAAAAAACATGTTTAAAATCTGGGACCTAGAAATTGGCCTCATAATTGAGTTACTGTGCATATGCTGGGACTTTGACTGGCAGCAAGGAGCTACGATGTCTGCCACCATGGGCCATTGCTGGAGAAATAAGCACATGTAAACCCTGCTGTTGATGTAGCCAGACCTGCAGCGAGGAGATATGAGCCTGACTACTATAAATATGGAGAATTATTAGGAAATGAAGCCCCATGTTACTTATTGTCAGGATCACCATGGGTGCAAATGTCAAAAAATCAAATTGCTGTGCTATTGATAATTAGAGGTTCACACACACCACACTAGCTCCCCAAACACTGAATTCTTTCTTTATATATACATTTTGGGGTAATGGTGTACCCATTCTATCAGTGTGGGTTGAGCTTCTCCTGTGGACGATTAGCGCCTTAAGCAGTTGCAGCCATTCTTGATTTATTAAATTGCTGTTGTTTCATGCACTTAAAAAATATTAAACTTTTACAACTTCAGAAGTTTAATAAGACATTGAACAAATGTTTGTCTTTTGTTATTGATCAAACTCTTAACTAATATACAATAGTGATATCATTATATCCCCTATTCTGTTTTGCTCTTAAACCAGCTGTACAAATTCAATGTAGTTTCTGGTTATCTGACACCCTCTGGGCCTGGAGTGGTGTGCTTTGGTCAGAATGCATTTTGGCGACTGGCCTGGCTACTACCAAGTTGCATGTATGAATGTATAGTCTTGATTTGTTTCACCAGTTTTCTTCCCCTATGTTCTTCTGTGTCCATGTATTTAATAAGAAAATGCCTGCGATCAGTCTTAAACTCTCTAATATGATAATCCTTTCAAATGCATGCTGATCTACACAAACTCTGCTTTGTCCCTGTTTCTGGCAACCTTTAATTCCATCTTCTCTCTGTATATCTTTGTAGATTTCCTCAATGTTTACTTAAAGAATGCAATGTAAGAACGTGGCAATTAATGTGGCAGTGAAACAGTGAGACCATAGTTTTGTATAGCAATGGACCAGATCCAGACTTTACATACTAATGATTTACTCACGACGAGCAAGTGGGCAAAACCATGTTTAATTGCAGGGGAGTTAAATTTTATTCGTTGAAAACAGTCCTATGACTTTAATATATATTAAGGTTGATATGGCGTGAACTTTACAAAAACTATTCCATAATTCTAAACTGATAATTTTATGTAAGCACAAACATATCTTAATGTGAGCAACATTATCAAAGAAAAAGTAGGGATTTGCTTCTAGACAGACCTTGCTGCATTGTTTGTAAAGGGGGTGAAGTGGGTAAAGTTTTTGCACCAAGCATCTCTTTTTTTAGTTGATCTGGGCAACACTTTATTCTAACTGCGTCTGGACATGTTTTTACTCCCATGTAGTACAAAATTGTGTTCTTTTGCAACTCAGCGTAATTTAGGTGGGTGGGAGAGAAGGACCAGCCCAGTATGCGGAAGTTCTAGGGGGCATGACTTTTGTTGTTCTTCAAGTTTGCTATTTTTGTTTTCCTCATTGAAGAACAACAAAATTCATTTTTTCAACTGGCTAACACAGTACCAAACCTTTTTTCTTTCTAGGGGGCAAGCACTGAATCCCATCCTAGAAGGCTAATATTATGCTTAATATTCAGTAATTCAAACCTACTATTCATTTTATATTATTTAAAAACACCTTCTTTGTTTGTATACCTCAAGGAGGGTCTAGCCAACAATATACACTGTTTAGAGACACTGCCAAAGATTCTGTAAATGTGATCTGAAAAACTCATTTGCTTCTCATATGTGCAGTACTGAAATTACCATTAGATGGCGCTGCAGAGTTGTGTTTCTCATAGTCTCTTCACTAATCACATCAGCTATTTTTGCATGCAGGGAAAATACCTTGCTATTGTTTATAGTGCACACACACTGAGCGGCTTTATTACTGGACTGCAATTTACATTTTTAGAAATGTAATCTCTTACCTCTTATTCTGTCCGCACTTTTTCATGTGCCTTCCCTCACATCACAGCATGATTTTGATGGAATGCAGATTTGCTGCTTTGAAGTTGCATGTAACTGAGATTGTTATGCATCAGGCCCATATTGTATATAACAGTCATGCAATGCTACCTGTATATATTTCTGTATATTCTGATTATAGAGTTCATACAATGTTTTACCTTGTTGGCTGTTCTGACTAGTTTAGTCTGGAATGTTTTTGTAAATAATAAAACGAATTTTCAATGAATATGTCAGTTGCTTATGATTCCTTCTAATGATAAAACCATGCAAGATTTATATTTGTATTTGAAAATGCATCAATGAGGTCTTGTATGCAGAAAGATCTGAGGCCACTGAACAACTGAGTGGTGGGTCCAAGTGCAAATATATTCCCTCCACTGGTGTGATGAGACCTTCACAGAAGCTATGCTCCAGTTAAATGGTTGGTGTTCGG
The DNA here is from genome assembly GCA_016617825.1 of Platyplectrum ornatum. NCBI lineage: Eukaryota > Metazoa > Chordata > Amphibia > Anura > Limnodynastidae > Platyplectrum > Platyplectrum ornatum. Next base: position 88,291 of record JABWIB010000213.1, on the reverse strand, counting down.
ATCAGGGATGGCCAGGGTACTGTCATCATGGGCTCTTGTCTGGAGCAGCTGCTGCACCTCTAGAATGAGTCTGCTCCTGTTTCTTCCCATGGGGTGATGATTCTCACAGAGCTGAGCTGTTGAATAGAATAAATAGAAAGCACAGTTCATCCTACGCACGCTCCTCCTCTGTATCCATCTAAACATGTTGAACATAAATTTTTCTCCAGATATTTATTACAGAAGGTAAAATGATCTATACTCATACAAAGCTCCAGTAATGTGCAGCTAAGCATCATGTAGAATTAGTTGTTAATACAATAATAAGGAACTGTATGAAAAGCTCCACTGGTCAGTGGTGTAGCTACAGGGGTTGCAGAGGTCTACTTGCGACCGGGCAAGTGTGACCCAGAGGGTACACTGGAAGCCCTGTCACCCTGCAGGGTACAGCCTGTTACCCGGCAAAGCACAACCTGATGCTCTGTAGCCCACCGCCTGGAACCTGAATTCGGTGAAACTAATCTCACAGGCTGCATGAGGTGCTCAACAATTCCACCTTCAGATGTGGCTGGCTCAGCACTCGGTTCACAGGCATCGGATCGCACGAGATCCACCGTCATTTCATTTTCTTTAGCCTATTTACTTTAATATATAGTAAAAACAGCGTTCCAGGTCTGTCACTTAACATTCTGGTCACCCTGTCTACAGTTATCAGTTATGTTCAAGAAGCAGGACAACCCGATCTTGTTCTGGAAAATGTTTACTGAAAAACTGAACATATTCTTATTAGGTTTTCTGACGATCAATTACCAACTCATTCTAAGAGGATTTCTTAGAAACGTGAGGATTTCATAACATCCTGACTTATGATTTCATTTGTTATAAACCTGACATTTTTTACCTCTTGGATTTGCACATTATTCAGTGAATGTGTGTTGAGATGCAGTTGATGCAAAGTTCTTATGGAAATAGCTTGGATTGAGGACTGTGACAGAATTGCAGGTGCTGCGATTCTAAAATGCTGGTCTAAGATTTGATATTACTGAATCATTTGTACATTTATTTGACCTCACATTGTATATGCAAAATGGCAAGATCAAAATAAAAACTATAGTTAAAACATCATTGAAAAGAGTTTCCACAATTGTATCTGGCTTAACAATGTCCTGAAAATCAAATGAAAAAGACAAAATTGCATGGACAAAAAAGAATTTAATATTCAAGCTGAACACTATCAAGAATCTATGATACAACGTGCCAAAACAAAGTTCACAGAATACACAGAAACGTGTTATTACGAAGTACTAGGGGTAAGAATGAGTGAGATTTTTCATGGTAACCCGATATAATTCCTAACACAAAGTCTCACAATTTGGGGATTAATGGGGATTTGAGTTCAAATCCCCATTGATTTGGTATGTATTGGACCGTCGATTTGAACATTACCTTGTCGATTTGAAATCCATGCTACTGCTGTGGTAAATTGATCAACAGCCAATTAGCTGGCACATTAATACAGGGTCAGAAGTGTTTTGTTTTATGTATGGTATAAATAACATAAAGATGAAAATGTAAAGTTTTTGATTGCCAACAAATACATATGCAACATGACAATAAAGATGAAAAAGTATAAACAATAAATGTGTACATTCATTCAGAATCAGCACACAATGTAACCATTTAAAACATCAGATGTACATAAAAAAGAAAAATCAGACTTATGTGAAAAATGTTTTGCAATCAAAATGGATCCTGTAAATAATCTTCCCAGTTGGCAATCAATAGTATGGCTAGGGAAATGGGTCAATTCCCCTTAACCAGGTGTCCAACCTCCCCCCCCCCGCACACACACACACACACACACACACTTAGGAGCGCACCTCAGGCCCCCTCTGGTGAATTTGTGGAGGTGCAGGCTACCTACATGATAGGCGGCACCTGCCTACTTACCAAGCAGGTGCCCCTCCTACCCATTCACCCTCCGCGCAGGAACCTGGAGACCCCAGTAGCTGACCGCAGCCCCTTCTTAACCTTCTGCCAGGCTCCTCTTTCAGTTCCGCCTAGGTGACGTCTTCCATGTGACCCATCACCGCTACACCCCCAAATGGTGGAAGTGCCATGGCTGCCCTGGTCTCAGCAGCAAGTAGGCCTTCTACAGATTCATAATTTATCCCCAGATATAGAGCAAAATCTTTGCAATTATTTCTTATTCGCTATTCAAGTTTCTTTGTTCACCTTATTTTAAACCTCTCTTTAAACCTTTTTGTTTCCGTACATATATGTATTTCTAAGATCTGGTGTCATGTGATAATTTCACAGTTCACGTCTTCCTGCCTCTGCTTGGTTTTCTTTTATAACTTCTGTTATTCAGACTAGTTGTTGAAAATACATATGCCCATTATTCCAGAGTTAAAACAATTACAGAGTTAATACAGACATTTACAATGAATAGTTCTGCTAGTTTAGCCATTTACATTAAACTGTTCGAGGGTCATCTTCCTGGCTCTCTTCTAAAGGCTTCCCAATGAAACAAATAAAAGAAAATACAGCATTTTATAAATCTATGAGGTTCCATTTATTGTTTTGTGGTGCTTGTTAACGGCTGATAAACAAACATAGATCTTCACTGAGGCTTATCAAATTCCTTAGTTACTGTGTTATCTATTTCCGTTCTCCGCACCATCTTCTATACTGTAATGTCTCTGGTAAAATGCCAAAAACACTTTATTTCTGTGTCCAAGCAATTCTTTTTATTTCCTTATCCCTTGAAAATTGGACTACTTTGTCACTGACTCTTTTGTAATAATATAAACCTCCAGGTATTTGGTGATATCATTGTATACCTTAGATGGGAACCAGACTCCTACATTACATGTGTTTATAATATAGGAGTATGCACATACTCCTATATGATCTGTCCTTCATCATTAATATATATGGTGTGAATCCTGCCCTATTCTGATTTCATTTCATTTTTAGCTGTACATTTTACAAAATTTACAGCAGGGATGGTCAAACCTGTCCTCACGATCTACCAACACTTTATGTTTTTCAGGTCTCCTCATAGAATAACAGGTGACATGATCACTACCAACTGTGGATCTTTCAAAATATATCAATTGGTTATTTGCTCCAGAGATCTTGAAAACATGGACCGTTGGTAGATCACAAGGACTGGTTTAGCTACCCCTGAGCGGGAGGGGATTTTGCAGCAGAAAGGTAGTAAGGTGCAACCGACCTCTTGTTTTTTTAATTTAGTTTTAATCAGCAGCAAAATAAAGGCAAAATAGAAAAATAACTCCCTGCATGTCCAGCACTAACTAAACATATGTCACTCCTTGACTCCTTAGCTTAGCAGGACTTTTACTCCAGCTGACATCCGCCAGGCAGCTCATAAAACCCGGATTGGGCCTAATGTATGGAAGTGTTTCCCAATATGAAAACACCTAACAAACATTTCCCTGGAGCTTCCAACACACAGCCAAGTAACATGAGAGTAATATACACAAATCCAGCGACTATCACACAAACTAAATTAAATTAAAGCAGGGTACACCGCAGAACGGTTATTGTGTAAATCACATGATAAACAGCAGTTTCAGATGACATCTCTATGTATGTACTCTCCAGTGATGATGCAGGATCGTTTCAGCCAGTCTTTTGATGTGCTTTTTAGGAACTCCAAATATTTCTGACCAAAGATATCCCAATGTCTTCAGTAATACTTCAGTGTGTACTGACATGATCTTCAGGGCAACAATTCCTGTTAATAATTCTGTATAGAACCATGTTTTGGATGAGTATGTAATGGCAGCATATTATTGCAACCAAAAGTTTCTAGGATAGTTGGTAGATGATCAACAAGGCAATTTGTACAGGAACATTGTGCACCGCAAGAACTTTCAAACCTTTTCTCATTTAAATAAGTCACTTTGCGCCCGCCTCCGTGTAATTCAAAGCCGATCTGCAACAGTGACGGCTCCACCAGCCTGGCTGGCGAAGTCGCAACAATGAAGAAGGTCTTAAAGATCTGAATCTGGTTTAGTGTGATTAAGTGGCTCACATATAATTGATCACCACATACAACAGTGGTCACATCCACGCATCACTGGCCACTCCAATGGACCTTTCAGCATGTTCAGCCCCAGGCCCATGTGATTCTTGATCAGGTCCTGAAAACACCAACAAGAGAAGTGCCATGAAGTTGACAATATATTCATTATTCTGTTTAATCAAGGGTTCTTATCCAGCGTTATGTGCACTGATGGTGAAATATGGATCACCATCTGGTATTATATCAAGGGGTGAGAGGTGCAAATGATAAAAGAGGATTGCATAATCCGGTATAATGGCATAATAGTATCAAGGCATAATGGTACACCTGATCAAGAAAATGTGGAATCAGCAACTCTAATCATTTTAATTGGGCATTGTAGCAAAAGACTTTTGCTGGGTACACATCAGAAAGATCATCTTTCCAATCAACAGATAAATGACCCTCACTGCAGAAATCTGTTACATGTGCAGTACAGAACATTCATTTTGTTGAGTACACATGTAACAGATTTCTGCTGTGAGGGTCATTTATCTGTTGATTGGAAAGATGATCTTTCTGATGTGTACCCAGCATT
>JABWIB010000213.1:64807-81618 GCA_016617825.1 Platyplectrum ornatum | reverse complement strand
CCAGGGCGTACATGTACGCCCTGGAGCGCGAACTCCCCTCCTGCCAGGGCGTACATGTACGCCCTGTAGCGGGAAGGGGTTAAGGTATGTTTGCCACATGCTGAACTAGAGACTAATGTGAAACTGGCGATCACAGTGTGTAAATGATTTTTACTAATATAAAATGTGTAATTAAGTTTTGTGTGGCCGCACACACTGGGTGATCCAGAGGTGTATGTTTCAGCTGATCACATGGAAAATGCCCCTTTGCAGTAAATATGAACCTGGAACAATGTTCTGACACAGTTTAATAGCCTATGCGATCATTGTTTCCAGTGACCAAGACACTGCGCCTTTAAGTTATAGATCAGTATATGAACTCCATTACAAATTTGCTCATTATAAATGCTAATGGGCTTAGCATGGGGGATTCTCATTCTGTATATAAATGATGTAATGTCCTCCTAGTTTTTGTTCCCAAGAAACCCAATCTAAGATGCTAGTGAGAAAGAAGATGTAAATTTCAGTCTAGCCTCAATAGTTGCCAACGAACTAGCCAAGGACTCTCACATTATTCATTACAAACAATAGAGTCTGAGCATGCCTAGTAGACATTCCCCCAGCCTGTAAACTGTGAACAAACCTGTTTGTACTGTCATACAGTTCAGCGCTGCACAGATAAACCCTAATTGTTATTCAGCTCCTTAACATAAGCTCCTGGCATAGCTCACAGTTTTCGCTGGTGCTAAGACTGTCTAAAATAGCAACAAGAATGCATGCAACCTAAGACCCAGCAGGGGGAAGCGGAGAATTGTGTTCTTCAATCTGCCTTTGGAGTGTGGGACAATTTGATAAAGTTTCCGAAATGTTCAGTGTTATGTACTTTCTGCGGAGCTTCTTCAAGGTAAGACACATTCAACCCTCTATGCTATGTAAAGAATGTTTCTCTGTAACAATTGTATGTCACGGCTCTCTGATGGAATGCTGAAAGACCTTTCCTGGCTGGGATTAATGCTTAATAATTCTACGGAGTAGTCTCATTTTCCTAAAGGCTTTCTTGTGTATCCCATGGAAACATACTTCTTATTTCTATAGCACTTCTTATTCCATATCATGTCTTATTCATCTAGATTAGATCATGTTTGAAATCCTGAATATTACACAAATATCTCCTTTCCAGCTTTTCAGATGTTTCTGATAATCAATAATAGAAACCATGTTGACAGTAGGAATGTATGAGTTTGTGTACAGTGAATATAACATGTGCAGAACCTGGCACAGGCGCACGTGGAATTGGCAATGTGTAGGGAGTGGTTGAAGGGCAACAATTTGTTTATTTAATTTTAGCTTGGATCCAAAAATAGTTTAACATTTTATTGCATCTAGAAATACAGAAAGGGAGGTTGATGCATGGGGTGCATGCGGTGTGTGATACATGGAGTGGATGCGGTGTGTGATACATGGGGTGGATGCGGTGTGTGATAGGTGGGGTGGATGCGGTGTGAGATACATGGGGTGGATGCGGTGTGAGATACATGGGGTGGATGGGGTGTGTGATACATGGGGTGGATGGGGTGTGTGATAGGTGGGGACTGGGCAAAGTATACCTGCATAGTGTTATGTGATCCGTCCACAATGTTCTTTGACGGTTGACACATGGGGTGGATGCGGTGTGTGATACATGGAGTGGATGCGGTGTGTGATACATGGAGTGGATGCGGTGTGTGATACATGGGGTGGATGCGGTGTGTGATAGGTGGGGTGGATGCAGTGTGAGATACATGGGGTGGATGGGGTGTGTGATAGGTGGGGACTGGGCAAAGTATACCTGCATAGTGTTATGTGATCCGTCCACAATGTTCTTTGAAGCATTGCAAGATGGTTTTCATGACTGCTCCTAAGTGGGGCTTACTTACTCAGGTAAACATTGCACCATCTACACATCTTCATGTCAGATGTGTAGATGGTTTCTTAAGACCCGTCTCTGTGGACGCCTCTCATAGTTACAGTGGATGAAATGTAAGCTGCCAGGTTCTGACTATGAGGGAATTATTTAATTTGCCAATTTGTCTCATGTTACTGTGACCATTTCAAGCTACTGTTTGCGGTGATGGCTAGTAATGTTTTGTTCCTTTCCATTCTGTGATAGTGAAGGCTATATACAATTGTTTCAATGGACCAGATCCAGACTTTACATACTAATACTAGTCACGACTCACCATGTTGAATTGCAGGGAAGGTAAAATTAATGTTAGTGTTTGCATTTAGGGAAAATGCTTTATTTTATTTATTGCAATTTGCACACAAATACTGACCAGCATTATTGTTACTCTGTTATTAGACTTGGGCTAGGAAACATCATCTCTCAACTCTAAAACTGTATGCAACTAGTGAAATTTTACTCCCCTGCAATTCAACATGGTTTTGCCCACTCGCTCATGGGCAAGTCACAAGTACGTCAATAGTACGTAAAGTCTGGATCTGGTCCCTGATGAAATATACACTTGTAATGAACTCACTAATGAAGAGTAAATGCATTGTGATTCACTAATCATTAAGGTCACTGCCACACTGTACTTTGTTATACAATGGTGATAAAACTTATAATAGCAGCTTGTGTTTAGCCCATTGATGAGTAATATAGAAGGCTGGATAGAACAGCTGGATATAGTTAGATCTCTGTAAACAGTCATACCAGTCCGGCAGATCTAATAATAGGTTTCTGGCTTACACTTCCAAGGTTACAGAACATAACTAACCTGTGAGTGTTTAGAAAAAAACCTACAACCTATATGAGTTATGGAGTATGCTGAACCTATATAACTACAGTATATGGTGTAGTAATAGTAATAATAATAATAACAACAACAACAACATATCAGTGGCAAACAGCAAGTGCTTACTTGACTATGATTAGAGATTCAAGGGCCTAGTAGTCAAAAAATGTACTGTTTCCCATACACAAAACTTACCACATGGGGAGAGAATAAGCTGTTAAAACGCCTGCATCTTTCCAGAGCAAAGCAAGCATGTATCAGTCATACAAATACACCCGCAAGCATAGATACAGGAATAAACAAGTGCTGGTGTTCATTCATTCAACAGACAAAAATGCAGGCAATATTCTAAAGCTATAGTCAAATAATTAAACCAATGAAATACAGATTCTCCTTAAATTCATGTGTCTTGATGTTGTTATTTTCCTGTAAAATACATGCAAAGAATAACAATAAATATAGAGATAAAATAATATTAATTATTAATAAAATTAGTTTAAAAATAAATAAATAATATAAAATATAAAGCATAAAATAGTATAAAGTAAAAGTATAAAATAATTTAAAGTATAACATATAATATAAATAATATAAAAGTAAAGATAAAAATAAATATAAAATATGACCCCCTGAATCATTATTAATCATCAGTTATTAGAAATCAGACACTCCATTAAATATCAGAAGCTGCACACAGAAAATCAGACCTACGAATCAGACCGCAAATTTCCCCCATAAAATAAAAGCAGGTTAACCATAGGTTTCCTTAAGGTTTAACCAGGGCCGCCATCAGGGGGGGACAGCCGGGCCTACAGTCCCAGGCCCAGCCGTCCCTCCACCCCCCAGCAGTGGCCCGGCGCCCTATACAGGGTGCCGGCCACTGCCGACAGCCAGCATAAAATCACATAGACGCCCTTATTGGCGTCTATGTGCCTTTAAATAGGCCCGACGGCCACCAGCAGTGACATCGTGACATCATGACGTCACAACGTCCTGACGTTATGTGGGGGGCCCGACCGTCTGGGACTTTGTGAATCCCGGGCCCGGCCGATCGTGACGGCGGCCGTGGGTTTAACCCTTTATTTTTCACTAAAAAATTAATAACAGATACATAGAAATACACAAATATGCAAAACTCTTTAGATATAAAATAGAATCAGAGAGCGTACACTATTTGAACTTGATAATTGTTACTTGGTGGCCAGCCAAGAAATAGATAGTTATATCAACGTGTAACTAGTATTGGATTAGGACTTGTTGTTCTTTATAGTCCAAAGACTCTTTGGAAAACTCTCCCAGAATAGATTTTAAACAGTCTCCATATCATTAAAGAAGCATGCATAGTGCATATGGTTCATATGGAACCATATGCACCACGCATGCTTCTTTAATGATATAGAGACTGTTTAAAATCTATTCTGGGAGAGTATTCGGGACCCTTGTGTTAGAAGTTCACATTAAAAACAGAGGTTGGAAATTCAGAAGTGACGGTATAGAACACAGAATATAGATAGAAAATAGACAGAAAATAATAGAAGTCAATGGAAATTTGTAGTTTTACAATTACATCAGTGGGAGAAGTGCCGGTATGGCATACCCCTATATACATCCCCACTTCCAGCCCTGCTTCAAAATCAATACGAAGGTTATGAAATCAGTGTCTAAATATACTGAAATGCGGGATTGGAAAAGTGAGGATGTTTCCCATAGCAACCAATCAGATTCCAGCTCACATTCTCCAGTATATAAAATGAAACTAAGAGCTTGAATCTAATTAGTTGCCATGGGCAACAACTTCACTTTTCCAATCCTGCAGTGTAATAAATGTAGGCATAGGAGTATTGTGCAGGTGTAAAATAGTGTACATATGCTTGAATAAAAAATAAATGTTTTTAAAATAAATGAATTTTTTCGTAAACATTACAGATAACTACCTTCTTCTGCACACAGTATATAGTAACGTAGCTGCATCAGGCTTTTCTGTTTTGTACCTGTACACTACTCGCCGTACTTGCATAGAATCCAAAGGTACCGGTTGTATGACATGCAAGATGTATGCTGATGTGCTCTCATCTTTAGATTGAGTCCAGTGAGTCTACACCCTGTGGACCATATCCAGACTTATCTATATTTAACTTCTCCTAAGTTCATCTGTACAAATTACAATTACATGTGTGTGTTTTTAGTTTGTGCATGCATGTATAGTACAGTGTACCTTAACCTCTCAACAGTGGCCCCGTCATGTATGAAAAGGAGGTTCATGCCTAAGGAATTAGCTAAGACTTTACTGTACATTGTAAATGTGTCAATGTGTTTAAATACTGACCAGAAGCCTGGACCCATTGACCCAAGTGTTACATTGTAATTACATGCACTTTTACTGTATTTGGCAATGCTGTCACTGGTCAAACACTAAACATTAAAATGGACAAAGAATAGGTACCGTATATACTCGAGTATAAGCCGACCCGAATATAAGCCGAGGTGCCTAATTTTACCTAAAAAAAAAACTGGCATAACTCATTGACATCATACAGGACAATGAATCGAGTATAAGCCGAGGGGGGCACTTTCAGCACAAAAAAATGTGCTGAAAAACTAGGCTTATACTCGAGAATTTACAGTAATAGGTAAGAATAGGTAAAAAAGATATCAGTTTATAGAAATGTCCTTAAGTAAAGAATACTGGACCACATATAGGCTTCCTACAAGAGACCATTTTCTTAGCACTGGGATACCAGGATGAGAAAACGTTCCCCACATGAACACCGTCTTTAAAGATAGAACTGAATCCCTTGAATCCTGAATTCCATCATTGATGGAGATCTTTAAGAGAGCAGAGGTGCTTCTGTCCTGTGTGAGGGAATAGATATGTATATACTACAGTTCTAGTTCCAAGATCCAGAGTATGCTCATGCTTAAAATAAAGTGCCACAGCTTCTGCAGTCATCCAGAGATAACAATAATCCCATTTGATGAATTTAAATGGTCTCCCCTGCCCACCTTGTGTAATCTAGGTGGGCAGGGGGAAAGGTCGGGCCCAGGGGATGGATCCCTTGCCATGTGGAACAATTGTCCAAAATTCCACAGAAAATAAATAATCCCCAACAAAAAGATCACAAATGAACATATGGGTTGGTACATTCCTCTGTAGTAAACTTTAACCTATAAATCACTGCCATGCAGGGGCCTTGTAAGACATACTCAGAATTAGTGTTCAATACAAATAGTTCTAAAACAACCTAATAGTGCAGTTCTTTTAATTCAAATGAAAATAAACACATAATATATTGGAAAAGACACATAATATAAACCAGAAATAACAATATGAACAATAAGAGCAAAGAATATAACAAATAAAAGTAACCCCCCCCCCCAGAGAACAACAGTCTCCATATATAAAAGAAGTTCTCTACTACTACTGGCCAGCCAGTCCTGTACACATGCTGGTGCGGTGGTGATTCAGAAAGAAGATACAGACAGACAGAGTGATCCTTCTGCGGGAGGTGAAGTTTCGGTGGAGCAAGGCACTGTCTGACGCGCTTCAGCCATTACCCAGCCAATCTCAAGGTGGTCTTTAAGAAAGGGCAAGTCACGAAACCCTACCACAAATGCCTACAAGTTCTTCAGAATTGGTCCACATCCATAGTGTTTGTGTGTACCCTTTACAGTCTTGGACTGGAAAACACACCAAGCTCAGTCTCATTACTACAGCCTAGGACACCATAAATGTAATAGCCATGGCTTCACCAACCTAGATTAGTAGCTTGGTATGAAGTTGTGCGTCCTGTTGATCATGATTAGTTTTTATTGTTTGATATGTCTTAATTAGTATATAATCTTTTCTGTATTTAATAAATAATAATAAGAAATGTAATTTATATACTTCTAGAAACATAATGGCAATTCGTATTTTCTAATTTCCTTCTGCATTATTTCCCATTTGTGCGCCATTCTGCTGAGGAAATCTCAAAGCGGATCGAGAGGCCACTATTAGCATCTTCTGTAGACATATATACACAAGGACTATTTAAACATATTTTCCATCACTCTATTAAATCTATTCATGAAGTCTACTACTTATATTTATTTCCACTTTTCTACATCCATGTTTACATAAGAATGGTTATAGCCTTACTGTTTATTCATTTATATGATTCAGACCATGTACTCATAGTTATCATATGATTTACTGCATTTGGAGCTGTTCTCTGCTTAATATTGTATCTATTGTGAGGACAAACGCAATGAGTCCTCACAATGAAAACACTGAAAATAATAGAAGTGAATGGAGATCTATAGTGTTTCAATGAAATCAGTGGGAGAAGTGACAGTATGACATAAACCAGTAAATACCCCCACTTGGATGCATGATTAAGTTTTTTGTTCTTTTGTTTGTGTGTTTCACATATGCCCATACTTACTTGTCTGGAACAGACTTCCTGGAGCATGTATGTTGTCTGGTATCCATATTTAATTATTAGTCATGTATACTCTTCTAGTATTTCATGATCATTTTGTTGCACATGTTTGTCCACTAGCCATCTTCTTATTGCATACTACTGTCTATCTTTAATAACTCCTATTTATAGATTAACTTATTTCCCCACCTGGCTTCTTACCCAACATCCTACACTTACATATAAAATTATAGTCAGACACTCTCTCATTAAAACAATTACAGGGATTATATCAATAGTGGCCTAAAATGATATAAAACATACTTAAACTTCAAGTTTATTGCATCATTATACATATTATACATCATACGAGGATGCAAGAGGCCCTCCATTAATAGACATAACAGTTAGGTCTTCTCTTGGGCTGTTGCCTGTATACTAAAGTCACCTTTTCTCACACTCTCGTTGTTCTCTCCTCTGACAGCTCATGTTCTTTAACCCATTAATTATGTGTGGAGTGCCCTGTCATAAAATGTTCCTGCAAGAAAACTTTCAATTTATGGGAGTATTATTCATATTTTATGGCATACTTAGCCTTATGTCACAAGATTCATATGGCTTATGTGTGTTTGTGCTTCCTATATTTAAGTTCCTACCTAATATTTGTTTGATTAACAAATGCACCTTTATTCATTAACAAATCATAATGCCACATTTGACAAGACATTGCAAACTTGCTCTCCCTACTTACTTGGGTGTCTCCAAACTTCATCCACCCATTTCAGGTTTCAGTTACTCCCTCACACAAGGGGTGGAGACAAACTGGTACGCTTACTTAAATAAAAACTTTTAACAAGTCATTAGATTTTGGTTTAGTCATAAGAAATGACACTCACAACCTAGAACACAACGTGCCTTAGTCTTTCAATTAAGGAGACTTTTATTGGGACCATCCTCACCTTGCGTGACTGGAATATGGTAATGTCACCTTTATTACTTTCTACTTAATCAGTGAGTGTGAGCGTAATGTCCTGTAACTAACTACATGAATGCACAGGACAGAAAGTTTAGTCTGGGAAATAGCTTATCACTATCTTGTTTACCCTTGCAGCCAGACAGAGCATAAAACATAATAAGACAGAGCATTCAACATGTTGTTTTTCCCAAAGCAAAGTATTTCCAAAGAATGATCACGTGAAGCAGTGCTAACTCGTTCTGTGTCCGGCAGCTCAGTTATTTTACCTGCTACCACTGATCTTCATTGTACTTCTACGGGGCACACATAAGTATTGCCTCATTTATTTATTCATTTAACATTCATCTTCTTATTTGTTAAGATATATTATATGTTTTATATATTTTTCAGTTTTCTGTAGCATTACATTTTATCTACAGATAACAGAAAGTCAGAAACAGGAAACTAAGGATCAGTGTTTAGACTGACAGCATATTGTTACACTGTATGGATTGTAAGAGCAGTGTCTGATTTAATGCAGGAGATATGCAGAAGTTACAAGGTGGCAAAACAATGAACTTCTGATCCCAGGGGGTTATATGATTTACTTGGGAAAATATGGGAAAATGGCTTAACCTTCCTTGTGCCTTGAAGACAATGTTACACATTGTTATATATGAGTATGTATTTGTAGCCTCAAATGTATATTCTGCAGTAAGGTCACTAGAGGTTTCACATCTTCATAATAAAAGAGAAGAGGGGGAGACATTGCTCATTGCAACCAAACATCATGATCATATTTATCACTTACCAACTATCTTGTAGAAGTATAAAACATGATTGCCATTGGTTTTTATGGATAACGTCTCGATTTTTCTCAGCAGTTGAATGTAATGTGCTTACCAGTAAATAGTATCACTCATGCACAGAACAACTGACTGACATGGACTGAAGCTGATGGGTATGGGTAGGGTGTGTATGGGGATAGGGTGGGTTACAATGTGAAGGGAACCTGTTGGGGACTGGTAACTCAATGTCTGAGTGCTGAGCGCTGACTTATGCTTCCATTCTCCGACAGTTTGCTCTGCGACTGCAGAAGGATGAATGGCACAGGGTTTCCCCTCCTCTGGGCCCTGGAGATTTCCTGCACCCACTGAAGTTACACCATTTCATAAAGTGTACTGCTATATACCAGGGCTTCCGACTCCCAGATTTCGGGCACTTCTCCCAGTATCTCGGGAGAATCTGCAAATCTCCTGGTACCTAGGTTGGGGCAGCAATATTTAATGTAAATTATGGTTGAGAGGGAGAAAACAAAAATTGGCTGCTATATACACTAACAGACATTTACGCATAAACCTTGCTATTACTTCATGATTATCTAATATTATCTACCTTAGGTAGGTATGAATAATGAATAGCAAGTATATATAGGCATTGTACATTTCTGAGGGGTACTGGGAATGCATTGTTCCACCAGAGAAACATAAGATGACAAATAACTTGTACCTATTACCACCATTCTGACCAATTTTATTTCATTTTTTAAATATCATTTATAATTTTCCTGTGTTTGCTTATATTTTCTAAAGGACATCTTTGTGCTTATGCCTACAGCTTTTTATTATTATTATTATTATTATTATTTAGTTTTTTTTAATCACTACTTGCACAGAAATTACATAGAAATACATATGGAAATACAGGTGTGCAATGTTAAGCTATGCAGGAGTTCTGGGACACTCCTTTATCTGTATATATTACACCCAGAATGTAAACCAGGACTTACAGGTTGGCTTTTGTTAAGAGCATGAATTACATAGATATCATAGCATCTGCCCCCAACCATGACAATGGCCAATCCCTTAACCTTGTGTTCACGCGCTCCTGCACCCTACCTATCTCTCCTTTTCCTCTTTCTGGCCACCACCTCATTTCTTTTTCCCTTACCTCCACACTGTCTCCTCCCCCCTCCCCTAAACACATTCTTCACCGGCAAAACCTCACCTCTTTAGAGCCTGCAGTGTTCTTTTCCTCCCTTGTCCCCCTTCTTGCACCAATCTAAACAACATCCTGCCCTAACCATGCTGTTTACCTCTATAACAAAGTTCTTTCCTCAGCACTCAACAAAGTTTGCCCACTATCCCACGTCCAACTCCGACGCTCCAACCTTCAACCATGGTACTCTCCTCTCACCAGACTCCTCCAAAAATGCTCCTGCGCTGCCGAACGCCTCTGGAGGAAGTCCCGCTCCCTCTCTTCAAGTTTATGCTCTGTTCCTTCATCTTTGCCCTCACCCTTGCCAAACAAACCTTCTTCAAAACTCTCATAGTTTCCCAATCTTCTCCCCCCCTTCTAAACCCACCATCTCTGCCTCCGATTTCGAGACCTTTTTCAAATCCAAAATTTACTCAGTTAGACAATCCATCCCCATTCTGTCACCACGCACCTCAAACCCTCCTCTTTCCCTCCACACTACCTTCCACCACTGTCCACCTTTACCCCCACCACAGCCACAGAAGTCCTCTCTCTCATACAGTCGACTCACCTGACCACTTGCGCACTCGACCCCATCCCTTCCCATCTCCTCCGCTCTCCCTCTCTCACCACCTGCTCACATCTTCCTTTCCTTCTCCACAAGCATCTTCCCCTCTAATTTTAAATATGCGCTCGTCTCCCCCATTTTCAAGAAACCAAACGTAAATCCCACCCTCCCTTCTAACTACGACCCATCTCCATTTTCCCTTTTGCATCCAAACTACTTGAACGCTTGGTCTACAACCACCTCATTACCCACCTGACAGAAAACCACATCCTGGATCCTCTCAAATCAGGGTTCTGCCCCCTCCACTCCACTACAGAAACCGCCCTAACCAAGGTAACCACGGACCTACTCACCGCAAAATCTAAAGGTCAATTCTCCATCTTCATTATTCTAGATCTCTCAGCTGCCTTCAACACCGTTGATAACACTCTCTTACTCCAAACCCTTCACTCCTTAGTACTCCCCGACTCACCTCCTATCTCTCTGACCGCTCCTTTACCGTCATGACCCCCAGCTACTCTTCTCCCACTACTCCTCTCTCTCTTGGTGTCCCTTAGGGCTCTGTACTCGGCCCCCTTCTCTTCTCCCTCTACACTACCTCTCTCGGCATTCTCATTAGCTCCTATGGTTTTCAATACCACCTGTACGCAGATGATACACAAATCTACCTCTCCCCCGACCTTTCCCCCTCACTCGTTTCCAAGGTTTCAGACTGCCTCTCCGCCTTCTCTGCCTGGATGTCTCAGCGCTTCCTGAAAATCAATATGGCCAAAATGGAAATCGTTGTCTTTCCTGTTCCCTCATACTATGTATGTATTACATGTTTGGTACTGAACGCTATGGCATTGCACCCCATGTTGTATACGTCCTCATGTCTGTTATTGTTTTGTATACCATTGCACTGTACCCCATGTGGGGGAATATCCCCACATACATACACACACACACCCCTTCCTGTACGTAGGATTCCTTAAAGTGTACCGGCACCTTTTTTTTCCACTAAGCCCCACCCCTTACATAAGCCATGTTCCCTGTGGACTGAATGAGAACACACAGAATTGCGGGCCCAGAGGGCATAGGACGTAAACAAGGGAAGGGGCTTAGCGCCATACCCCCACTTTAAAATGCCTACGGAACACTGGTACATTATGGACATTATATAAAATGGTAGATACAGTGCACATACACGCTCCATTCTGCATTTCATCTCCATATCCAGGCTATGGACACTAACGCGTTTTCCACAGTCTGGATCCTATAGTGCTTAAAATGCTTATTCAAAAATGTAGGACTATTTTACAGTTATTTACTGTAGTTCCTGAATGTTTAGCAACACAATATCGCGTGTCTCCTCTCTGTGATTCAAACCTCCCACCTTTACTATGTTACTCTGCAGTATTTTTTGCTTGTTTGTTTGTTTGTTTGATTTGCTAATAACTGGTATAATGTTGCAGACAGTAGCTAAGCAGAGAGCAGTTGTCTGTAACCAGGGGTATAATTACCATGTGCGCAGGGGGTGTGACTGCTTCAGGGTTTGCAGGAGAGGGTGGCTTTACGGCAGCTACCCACATTACACTCACGGAACTATAAACTGTTAGAGACCGACAGATTAAGACAGCGCTTAGGGGTTATAGCAACAAGATTGCTGGGTGATTGAATAGTGCTGATGTTGCCTATAGCAACATCACCACAATGGTAACAATGGACAGGATCCAGACCTACATAGTGTTCTATACTAGTTTTGTGCATAGACATGTGTTACCTGCAAATTAGAAAAATAAAAAAGTGTACTGGGGGTGGGTTTATTTCTAAGCATTGCTGCCCACATGCATATATTTCAGCATGGAACACAGGTTTGAGCGACTGCCTTCCATACAGAAATGTATGTACTGTGCTGACACATAGATTTGGGAAATGGATTGAATGTCTGCCCTAATGCATATCAGCAAAGGTTGCCCTGCCATTGACAATAGTTATCTCCTGCATTGACACTCCACCTAGCTGTTACTGATGGAACTACAACTTTTCAGAGTTACTGTCAGCATGGCGCTAAAGTATATTAGCATGCTTTCTGTAAATGCCAGTCCCATGGAGGTATTTTAGAAATGTTATCAATCTGTAATACAGAAGGTACATTAATCCTCTATGGTTATAATGTCTAAATCCAGCCCTGTGTTTTGCAATGCAGCGTCCTGCTATTATTTCGTAGTGCGCTGTATTTGCCATGTCTCTGAAGTACTAATTCACTTTATTTTCAATGGTTTGATATTTAGGCTAGAGGGAAAAAAAGGAAACGGCTAAGGCTATTCAGACGCTTATTATGTGTGTGTGGGTTTTTCATTTTGAATGAGCAGCTTTGGTATTTATCACAAAGCACTACATGAAGGCTGATCCTTTCCTCGTAAATCCCCTCACACTGGGGTAGCTTTTCTTTCTCTGTGTGCGGCTATTGTTCACTGCGGAAGCGTCTTCCCCTCTACAGCACAGTTAGTCTCTTCCACACAGACAGAGAAGACAAACATTGGGCCAGTATGTATAGGACAGGTTATTTTGTTTACCATGGGTTTAGGTCCACTTTTCTGAGGGGAAAAAAAATCTCATTAAAAGTTTTTGTCATTTCGAAAGCACAACAAATCAAATGGCAATGAAATGACGGGAACAGGGTTCCTACATAAGTAGCTCTTCTGGTCTGACGATAAGTCCTTGTGACATAAATGAGAGTTAACCGGTGAAAACAGATGCTCCAGCAGAGAGAGGCAATACGTATTAATGGTAAAGAGAAAGCCACTTAGTGAATAAATGACCTGATGTATTTTAATGAAAGGGTTTCTGAGCTCTTATGATGGTACAAAACATAATCTTTATTTATAGGGATTAAGCAGGCATTACTTTGAAGTGTGCAGAGGTAACATTATAGTATTATAGTGCCGTGACTCAATGTGTCACCATAAACCATGCTCCACACGTACTATGTATGTTATCACTGTCTACATAACACTTAACAATTTGTTCTTATAATCATATAAACAGATAACGCTTGTACGACCATTAACTCAGTCATCACTATCACTTTTTTATTTTAAAGGGGGACACAGAGTAGACTTGTCCCTGGGGGAAAAAAATCATATTTACTAAACTGAATGGAAACACGGAGATGTTGCCTATATTATTATTAGCAACCAATCAGATTCTACCTCTGAATTTACTATTACATACTAGAGAATAGAATTTGATCAGTGGGCAACATTTCCATGTTTCCATTCTTGCAGTTTTAGTAAATCTAGCAAATTGCAAATTGTATTATTTCCTGGATGGACATTAAACAATGTTGCCGAATTTTGGTTTCTACCTCCCAATATGCAAACAGCGTAAGGGAGAAAAATTTTGTTTTTTTGCTCGTGCCTCATTGAGCTGCGTATAAAAAAAAACCTGATCTTTTTGTTTCGTAAGAGATGGGAAAAAGTGCACATTGCGCTTTTTCCCGTATTCACAGCACATTGAATCGGCCCCGAAGATCCAATTTAACTTAACTGCCACGGAAATAGAGGGGTCCCCATACTCCTCTCCTTCCTCATCCTCTGCTGTGTATTGGTTCCCCTGACACCGAAAGGCCTCTCTCTGGTCTCATTAGACACGGACCCTTTGCCATCAAGCATAATGATTGAACAACCTTTTTAAGGGTATGTCTTTTTCTCCTTAATGTGTTGTGATGTGTGTCTATGTGTGTATCAATTTAACTGTGTTATTTCGCTTATATAAGTCCTTTTCTGTACCCTTATACCCTGAAACTCTCAATAAACATTACTGCTGGGGAAAGATTGCTATCTTAAGAAACACTAGCGACACTAAGCAACACTTAGTGCTTATTCTTTTTAGATTAAGCAATACTTTAAATGATTCAATGATAAATCTGTAACTCTGTAACACTGTCTGTGTGAGCATGCTTCTATTATCGAATTCAGAGTTATTCGCATTGAAGAATACACTGTAAATCTCAGGGCATTGTGATATCACAGCATTACCTGAGGTGCAGAGACCTTGCTTTACTCACTACACTGTAATCCATAGGCTGACCTCAGGGGGCCGCAGAGATGGGTGTAATATCACCATCCATGATGATACAGGGAGTAAAGGCTCAAAGCACCGGCCGTGTAGACATGTCCATCTACTTAATCCACTTACAGGCTTTCCCTACAGGTGGCATGTGCTCTTAATTGATACTGCTTGTTTGTGACATTTCTGTGTGTATGTCCTGCTCTTTTCATACATATAGATGAATGCAGCATGAGGCATATGTAAATCATACATTCTAAATATTCTTCTTCTGGCAGTACAGTCCGGGCACTAGCAGAGCTATGTCCTGAGGCTGGGGGTGCGCTCTGTCATTAGCGTGCTGCATTTGTCTGTACTGTAATGACTGCAGTATACACTGTCACCATGGTACGGGGACATAACAGTAAAACTTAAACTAATGACATTGGACCAGATCAGTGGTGTAGCTGAAGCTGATGGAGGGACATTGCTAAGTCCTTATGCACAATCCTCATTTACGCCGTCACCCCATTTTCTGTGGAGCTGCTACATAAATATATGGTAATAAAAGGGAAAATAGGATCACACCGCTGCCAATGCCTGCGAGAGCGGCCCTTACACCTGAATTCTGTCCTTTGTGTTTTGTGGTTGTAATTATCCTGTAAACTGTGTTTATGTTCATTTTGTCCAAGCGTCTGCCAAGGTTGGAACATGTGACACTCAGCTTTTCCTTCCTACGTGTATAATACACAAGTATTGTGATTCTTTGCTATGGCATAATTACTGAAGGGACAAATCATGTCCTCTTACTAATGGTTACTAAACCCATATACTATTATATATCCCCTGCCGTTTCCAGCTTTGTTTTAACTGCACGTTTTTCCAAACAGCAGCAACACCATACCATAACATGTACACACTGCCCTTACTTAAAATGCAGAAGT
The DNA here is from genome assembly GCA_016617825.1 of Platyplectrum ornatum. Classification (NCBI taxonomy): domain Eukaryota; kingdom Metazoa; phylum Chordata; class Amphibia; order Anura; family Limnodynastidae; genus Platyplectrum; species Platyplectrum ornatum. The sequence goes on along the minus strand of JABWIB010000213.1, from coordinate 65,986 downwards.
GAAGCTAGTACACAAGCAGGACCGATGCTAGGTCTCTAGGTACCCTATGTGAGACCCAGAACCGACCCCCCACTACCATCCAAGCTCCCGCTGCAAGGGTCATTGATACATAGGACAAGGGGCACCACCATTCTATAGAGGAGCAGCAGACGCCCTCCCAGGCTGGCTAATTATTTACATGATATAACCATACATATGATATAACCCAGCATATAAAAAAAGGCAGCAAGCGGGTGCTTTTGCCGCCCCCTGGACACAGCACTCTAGACGATTGATTAAGTATGGCCCTGTACGCAAGGATGTAACCAAGCCATAACTGCACTATTTAAATACCTCCTATATATGCGTATATATACGTTTTGGGGTTACTCTCATGACAAAATAGAATTAATAATAATATCATACCTCCCACAATTTACAGTAGCAAAAATAAGACAAATAATCCCTACCCAGCTCCGACCCTGTTGCATTTACCTCCGTATGTTCTGCCCATATTTACCTGATCCTACGAAAAAACGCCACCCTTTTCCCACGACTGTAAGACAGTTATCATTAATCAGTACAGATGGGAGTTATGTCAGTGACAACTTGATAAGGTGGTATAATGACAACGTAATGTATTGAGGAAACATAGGACCAGATCCACTCTGTGCGAGGAAGTTGGCAATTTTAGTGGAAGCGCGCATGTGTGCTCCAGTTCGCAAACGTACAGAACGAATGTTTGTGCATTTTTTCCCCAGCCTACCTACATTAGTTGTGGGGGGACCACTTCAATTAATGAAACGGGCCAGGGTCTGAATGACTTAAGGCTGTGGTCTAGCAGCGCAAGCCACTAGACAGAGAGAAGGGAGTTCAGTCCATGATGTGGGTGGTAGCATGATTATAATGATGACACAATGTTCAATGTTTCATAAACGTTTGTAAAACAGTAAAGTGAAGGTGTTGCCAATAGCAACCAGTCAGATCCTAGTTATACTTTTTTTTTGTACAATCTACTAAATGAAGGCTAGTTTCTCATGAGGTTTCATTTAATCTACCCACATATGTTAGTAAGTTTGCCCAAAGCCCAAGGGGGGAATTGTCAGTGGCTGACAATTTTGCTGACGATTTCCACAAATGTGTATTTACTAAGTGACAAATGTGTTTTTTTTCGTCATTTTGTTTGACGTTTACAGATCG
>JABWIB010000213.1:37058-56382 GCA_016617825.1 Platyplectrum ornatum | reverse complement strand
GAGAGTGGTGTGACTGTGGGGGTATAATGTGTAATGTCGGGAGAGTGATATGACTGTGGATGTATAATATGTAATATGGGGAGAGTGATGTGATTTTAGAGGTGTAATATGGGGAGAGTGGTGTGACTGTGGGGGTATAATGTGTAATGTCGGGAGAGTGATATGACTGTGGATGTATAATATGTAATATGGGGAGAGTAATGTGACTGTTGAGGTGTAATATGGAGAGAGTGGTGTGACTGTGGGGGTATAATGTATAATGTCGGGAGAGTGATATGACTGTGGATGTATAATATGTAATATGGGGAGAGTGATGTGATTGGAGAGGTGTAATAAGGGGAGAGTGATGTGATTGTGGGGGTGTAATATGTAATATGGGAAGAGTGATGTGACTTTGGGGTTATAATCTATAATGTGGTGAGTTTGTAGTTTCTACATTCTGAAATATAAGGTAGGAGAAAACATTTTATATAAGTATAGGGGTAGTTTTCTTCCTCACCTAGGTCACCAAAATAGCTAGAAATGGCAGTGGTAATTGTAGGAGAGAATGACCCACATGGTGCCTCATCTGTACAGGTCTTGAGAGAATAGTTCTCATATGTTATATTGAAAATATGCCCTGGGAGAGAAAAAACAAACTGTATTTCTGGTCCCCGCTTGTCCCAGTCACATTGAGTACATTTTTGAGACTATAGACCATACACAAGGAAGAGAATGTGATATCTAGAAGACAAAATGGAGTACATTGGGTTAATGTCCATGATCTGACAAATAACATAATCAGTTCTATTCACAGTTATCATTTGAAGGCTCTGCTGAAGCTAAATTAGCTTTATTTGTTTTATGACACTTGTACCCTGTCTCCGACACCTGGATAAAATGAGTATGATGATACATGTGCTACCCTTAAAAAAAGCCTGTTTTGTCTTTCAAGGGTATAACATCTTGGACCAAATCCAGATTCACTCACTTCACCCAACATCCATGCGCATGAATTAATATCCAAAAAGTGCACATGCGCGCTCCAGAGGTTAGCGGGTGCAACTGCTAATGCATGGAACAATGCGCTGTGCATTAGAAGTTCTGCCCACTGGGTGGGGTTTGGGGGATCCACACAGATTACTCAAACCAGGTGTATAGCAACTTAATGTCCATGAAGAGAGTGGCACAATCTCCCAAAGAAAAATGAGTTTTATATAACCTTTGAACAAGAGCAAGCCTGCGTACCATACAATGTATATACAAGGTACATATACATATACAGAAGGTTTAGTCCATTTTATAGTTATATTGTGTCATGGAGAGCGGTCAGACCTATAAAACAAAGTATTAATTAGTAAGAATTAACCACAAGTCACACATCCATTCTCTAAACTAGCATTGCAAATCATTTAAATATATTTTGTGAAGGACGTTCATGTCATCTCTCTGATAGACTATCCCCGCGTCTCGCTTCTGAAAATGTCACATGTTAAGCGACGTTACCATTTAACTGCACACATTGTTTCCTACTCAGACGACATATTTATTTTCTGCTCCGCATAATGTGTTTTCAGAAGAATGGCTTTCTGTTGTAGGTCTAAACTGAGGATTAAAACTGCATACCTTCACATTCTTATAGTCTGAAATCTCTAAACCAGCTCTGCGTTCCTATATCTGTGTTTATTCTGCTCTAAATGTAATGTAAATGGTTTGCATATTTTTATACATCTACAATGGTCTGGTTATTTTATATATTTGTATTATACACACGAAAAGCAAAATCATGCTGTCTGCTGAATCATGTTTGTTGAATAGGTATCGAAACCAGAGGCCTTCAGTATACTTTCAAACACGAATGTACACAAATGTAGTTTCTTCTACGTCACCTACTCATGTTTTGAATGTTCGAAGGAAAATATATTCATGTAATAATTAAATAATACATTTAAGGATGGAAAACTCATGTATAGACAAGGGGCTCCTAAACGTTAAGGTATTGTAATAATAATTCATAAGTGCTACTGTACCATATAAAATAAAAGACGTGTCGAAGATGCACACGAAATGATATCTCAAGGAGAGGACACTGAAGAAAAGAAGACAGAAGATGCCTATGGGACACACTGCATATTATAGGGTGCTTCATACAAAGGCTGGAAGTGACGGTGTATACTGGTCTATGCCATACCAGCACTTCTCACACTGACATAATAAAATGAAAACTATTAATCTATATTCCCTACCACCACTTCCTAATGTCCATACCATTATATTGGATATATTTGGAGAATCACACTGCAGAATAGTCTTAGTATTTATTGTTATGCTGAGAAAATAATCTATGAAGGTTTCTGCCTGATGGTGGAAACATTTATGCTGCAGTAATACTCCATCAGCCGCTGTGCCAAGTCTATTAGGAAGTGCACAGAATTCATTTCCAATTATTGCCTTGTGTGTGGCCACTTTGAAAAGTGGACACTACAATCTTTCTCCCAAGAATTGACATGCTCTGGACTCGCAGAACCCTAAGAGCGCACCGTGGCACCAAGCTGCACCTTGGGAACAGCTGTATTAGAACGTTACATATGAGTTTTTGTCAATCTGTGTAGATGGCATATTCCTATTGCATGATCAGTATATAGGAAATTAAAACATACCCTAGATTACAAAAGGAAAATACAAGCAAATGTTAAGTTAATAATATTAACCCACAAGTTTAGAATAACTAGTGGAGTCACTTTGATTATTCAGTTAAGCATTGGTTTAAGCATTGTCATGTTTTTGGTTTCGTTTTGGCAATACCGCCCTCAATTATTTTGTCTTTGGATTTCATAAAATTAGAAAAAAAAATGTAAAAAGAAATCATAGCTCACAACACATGAATGCCGGCATTAGTACTGGGAGCTCCTGTTCTTCGATAGATTTATGATTTTTGAACCACAAAACAATGTCTCATTTCAGCTTTTATTATTTTGGTGTGCAGTTACCGGGGCAAACACACCCAACCAATACAGCAACCTCCGTACTGCACCTCGTATACAATACATGTTATTACTGATAGATGTCGTTGTAAAAACACTTGTCAGTGCATTACATTTAAAACATACACAGGTGGAGCCAGATCACTTACTAGATGCCTTTATTTCTACCCTCTCCACAAACCCCAACCACCTATTACTGTCACAGCATCAGCCAACAACCTTCTTAATGCACTTCCCCAGAGGAGTATCTACCCATTGCATGAGATGGCGCTTGCCAGTGGTGTCTGCTGGTGTCTGCTGAGGGTGGGTTACCCAGTAGTGCCAGTCATGGTCAGGACTAGTCTGCTAAGCTGTATCTGCTTTCTGCCACAGCTGTGCTGCCTGTCATGTCATACTATATAACAAACAGTTGAACAGACGCATCAGATAGTCATAAGCAAACACAGGGGGAGATTCTGGCTGCCCAGAGACCCCCCTTAATGTTGCTGTATTATATGCGGGTTATATTAAGTATTAGGAGCTGGCACACTGTATAAAGTAAATTAGAGCTCTGAGATGGCATGCTACAATGTGTGTGGCATATCAAGATTTAGGAGTGACACGCAATATACATATATAATCCCATTCCTAGACCTATACTATAATAAAGGGCAGTGGTCAAAGTGTACACTTAGTGGTGGTATGGACATATAGAAGTGGTGGTATGGAAACAAAGAAGATAACGGAAGTGCCTGTATGGCATACCCCCGTATACACCCCCACTTCGGGCCCTGATATTATCACATATTGTAATATATGCGGGGTATCAGTACTCGAAGTGGGGGTGTATACGGGGGTGTAAGTGGGGGTGTATACGGGTGCCATACCGGCACTTCTCCCACTGATGTAATGGAAAAATAAAAAAACTCCATTGACTTCCATTATACTCTGTGTTTCCATACAACCACTTCTAAATGTCCAAACCCCCACTTTACACTTCTACCACTGCGGGATATATTAATAGTTTAGAGATATACACTATAAAAACAGATCCCTTATAATAGAGAACATTGTATCCACATGAGCACTTCTGGGAAGCTCTGCCACAGAAACCATGTCTACAATTACATGGATTGAAACTTTTGACAGTAATTTTAATAATGTGTAGTAGCCGAATTATCAAAATGTTAATATTTACCTGTTTATAAGCCTTGTCTGGTGATCACATTGATTGAAGTGCGTGCTTGTACGTGTGTTTAAAATGAACAAACATTCCATTAAAGCCTCATCCAACCCACAACAGCTACGACAACACTAAATATTAATGATCCTGAAATAGATCCATAAAATGTTTAATCACGTTCCTGATGTAATTATACTTCCCATTCCTAAAAATTAAATCACAAGTTCCTTATCCTCCTTTCCTCTTATTCACCAAGGGTGTAGCTCATTCCTCCTTCTAAACTTGTTCCATGTGTGTATAGTCTGTACTATAACTTAAAATTGAAGACAATGCCAATGTAAGACTACATGTAAACATATATAACACAAAGTATGTGAAGGTAAGAATGAAAGGGAGCTGGTGACTCCTGCAATTGGCAAATTCTGATTCAGATTTTAGACACTATTGAGTTACGCACAACTTACTCAAGAGTGTTTAAAACCATGTTGAATTGCAGGAGGGCTAAAATGAATGTCAGTGTGTGCATGCATGGAGAATACTTTATTGTTGCATGTTGCACACAGATACTGACCAGTGTTACTGTTACACTGTTATTACACTTGTGCTGGAAACACAGTTTCTCACTGGGAGGTAAGAGGGCTAGGCTTGCATGCATAAAGAATAGTAGTGTTTGGTATGTAATATTAAGTGCTTTAAAATGACAACTATTTAGGTTTAAAAGTTAATATTCTATATGCAACTATTATGTGATAATAAGGGAACATTCTACCCAGTCAGAGCATTCCACCCTCTCCAGGCCTAGGTAGAATGAATCTTCCAAAGACCTTAATGTCTGAGGGTATACCTCCCAACATTTGCCAGGGAGAGAGCAGGACACACAGGTCTTGCTCCTTACCCCGGCCAAACCCCTCCCTTGTCGCGCCCAACCCCATCCCAACTCCGCCCCAACCCCTCCCCTGCATGCACAACCCCCACCCACCCTCACTTTCCTGCCAGTTTGTCCCCATAGCTAAAATCGTGACCATTGGGGGGTATGTAAGGGGCTGAATAGTGATCAGTGGACGGGATTTGTTCTTATAATGTATAGCATGTCCACCCATGCAGACTTCTGCAGTGGTCCTATTTGCTGATGGTAGGAGTTTATAAATGTAGGTTAAGCCCCGGGTATCCATGTAAGGGGAATGGGTAGCTTCGCAAGCGCACAGACACATGATTACAGGACACATTAATGTGGATCTTTAAACACCCATTACTACAGAGATCTAATCGCTGGGGAATTATTTTATTTGGCCTCATTGGGAATGCCTGGCAACACAGTGGGCAAAGGTTTGTTATTAAGCACCAGACTCCTTGTGTGGAGTTAATGTTTCCCCTGGATATTGACGTTTCATCACCATTCTAGACATATACTAGCATGTTCCTTGATGAAATGAACCATGTTTACTGTAGTGGGGACATAGCTTAGATAGACATAAGTTCAGTAGGGCAGATCCTGATGTGACAGATGAGTCATGTTGATGACTATGAGAAAACGACTTCATAATAGTGTCAGGAATGCATTGTTTTTACTGAGCATCACCGGTCTGCACAGAAGTTATCTTATATGAGGAGCCAGATGTACAGAAGCATTAAAGTGACTTATCAATGTCAATCTGATCTCCTCACAGCTTGTGTGATGTGTTCTCCGGCATCAGCTGTACAGACGTGACGCCGGCATACTGTCACATACATTACCCTGCAAGGTGATGTAGCCACCAGCCATAGAAAGGAAGGCACTCTCTCCTCCAGCTGCCGGATCAGGACGATGCTTATCTCAGGGGTGTGTAATAGGTATCCTGCATTCTCCTTCTCAGATTACACGTTAGGGATTTTCTGCTTTCTACTTCAGAAATGATAGGTGCAGGGTAGAGGAGCGCATATTTTAGCTATGACTGTAAGAGAACCACCAGCCTGTTTTCTTTCAGACAGTAAAAAATAATTATATACTGCAACTTTCGTGCAGCTAGTTCAACATTCTGTAAAAGTACACATTATTATAAGATTAATGTTTCAGTAATGCTTTCAATTAAATTAGAACATTTTCCTATACTATCTATTTAATATGTTTATTGGAAAAGTAAGAAGTGACTATATATATATATATGTATATATATATATATCTATATATATATATATATATATATATATATATATATATATATATATATATACTCGAGTATATATATATCACATTTTTTTTATGCTGAAAGTGCCCCCCTCGGTTTATACTCGAGTCTAAAAAAATTTTTTTTTTGGTGTCATCATATAGGGATGTGCTGACAATGACACTGGCATGCAGCATGACACTCATACACCACACTGTGTCCACAGAGCTGGCACAGGCATGACAGTGTGCTGTATAGGTTACATCATGGCAGAGGAGCTTTACATTGCCTTATATGCCTTATATTCACCCTGCACATGCAGGAAACAGGTAGACAATAGAGACATATAGGGGAAGATCTATAGAAGCTGGACATAGAGACCCGAGACAATGCAATTCTATGGGGATAATGATCCATCAGTGACATGAGTGACAAAAGCCTATCACAGTGGTGACAGACAGACATACTGGGGGGTCGGCTTATAGTCAAGTCAATAAGTTATCTCAGTTTTTATAAGTGAAATTAGTAGCCTCAGCTTATATTCGAGTCGGCTTATACTCGAGTATATACGGGGGTATAGAGAGAGAGTGAAGGAGAGACAGGCAGACAGAGTAAAATACAGAGAGAGACATATGGCAGAGATGATGACATACATACAAGAGAGCGAGAGAGATGAGACATAGGGCTCCATTTACTATCTTTAATCCTGTGGTCTGCAATTATGATAGCCAGGCTTGCGATTCTGGCTCCGACCTCAGGATTTACTTATTTGTCTGTCGAGGACTCACAAAGGTCTCCAGGATTACAGCAGACATTGATGCTCCTCTCCAGTTTTCTAAGTCTCAGAGTATGTGCAATATACATACCTCCCAACATGTCCAGGGCCGAGATCGGGACATATAATCAGGACCGCCATCATGGGGGTACACATGTCAGGAAAGTTTTCTGTCTTCTCTTTTTTGTTTGTATTTATTTATTTATTTTACATTGGACACATCAGTGGTTTTCCTTTTCCATAGTTTTTTATTTATTGTAACACTGCATGCTAACTTAACTTCCCATGCGCCCCCCCTTTTACTTCCCTTAAAAACATCTATTAGGAGGAAAAAAGTGGCCTATGGAGAGATTGCAGAGATAGAGGTAATAACACCATCTTCAGATGGCAATATTATTACTCTCAGAGTGGTGGTTCAATCACTGTTCCAAAGGTTTGTAAATATTTAAAAGGAAACAGACTTTATCATATGAAATCAAAGTTATAGTGGATTTGTAAATGGAGTCCATGGAGAAAGAAAGAGAGGAGAGAAATCAGAGAGAGCTGGGGAAGTGAGAGAGCATAGTTAGAGAAAGAGGAGAAATAAAGAGGGAAATGGTCTTCCGTGTGAAACATTGTAACCTATTATGTTTCCCTTTAAACCATAGTAGGTTACAATACTGTACTCCATTCAGTGGAAATTGTGTCAACCTGGGAAAAATCCTGGGTTGACACTTGGTGGAAATGGGTCCTTTTTTTTAACGAGGGTAAATTCCTGGGGAATTTACCCAGGTTTTTGGTGAATTATTTAACTTGTCTAGCCAAGCGGGAATCAGAGTGTGATGTATCCGTTTATTGACCCAGAACCATTTTGAAGATGTTTTGATAAATCAGTTCATGCCACATACTATATAATCTTAGAGAGTGTGTCCAAAAGACACTATTACAATTCTACAATTCTATAAGTGAATGTTTTAGTAGGTTAACAATAAACCCGTTGTTCCATAATTATTTAGCCTGTGTACGATTATTCTAAGTATTTAGCCCGGGGAAAACTATTAAGTCAGTTTTTTTTTGACAGTTTTAATGTTGAAGTAGTAAATCCACTTGACCCAACTATGTATCCACTGAGCCATAAATGCCATTGCTTTCTGTGGCCTACTACTCTGCTGTACCACACCACTCATCTTATACCAAATTTATTCTACCAGACTATAACATTCGGATAAAGTATTGGATATTCATTCATTTATATAGGAGGTAACAATATAATAGTTCAATAACATACAAACTTGCATTACATGTAGAATTATGGTATAACAGAGAGGTGACCCCAGACATAGGTCTGTGCTATATATTTACCTCTAGGGGTTCATTAGGTTTATTAGTGGATATGAAAGAAACGTGTCACATACCAGCTGGTTAATATATTGGTGGATTCTGAGCCTAATGGACAGTGGCAATGGATCGGGAGAGGGAGTAAACTGTGTATGATGAGCCTTACCACCTACAGTGCAGTAGTCATATGGAAATGCAAACTTTATGCTCATATGTCATATGCTCATATGCTCATAGTGTGCCCAACTAGTGCAGTCACGAAAATCGCTAGGAACAAGCACAAATCGTGACCATCCACGGCAACAAGTTTTCAACTCACAACCAAAAAATTCAACTTCGTTGCGATATTCCTTCCAGTGAATGGCCACCTTAACACATCTGCTGAAGTAGACAGGAGAAACTCCTGTAAAATAAAAATATATACAATAGTTTTAATGATTATTAATGTACATCGTACCATGGATATTTAGCACATTTATTCATTTTTGTTCATTAGGATCACAGGAGATTCAAAATAGGTTGAACTTGATAGACTGATGTCTTTTTCAACCTCAACAACTGTTACTATTTTACTATATTAGATATATTTATTTATCCCTATGACTTTATGTTTCTTAATGCTTAAATAAATATATTACAAAACAAACAAATAAAAATAATAATAATAAAAATACTTAACATAGCTAAGCATCACTGCATACACAAGTCTACATGAGACCCCCTGTGTGTATATTTCATTGGGCTAGTATTTTTCCCATGGCGTCAGCAATAACTAGACTTAGGCTTAAATGTCATCTAGACTGTCATCAATCAGCTTAGTCATCAATTGACCTTGAAAACTATTGACTGACACTAATGTTGATAATTCAATTTTTATCCCTTCTCACCCCCCATGCTGACAGGGGCTGAACTTGGATTTAAATGTCCCTGAACACTATGAATTCAACACTAACATCGGTCGTTTTGGATTACTTTTACATGTCACCCTAATTCCACACTCACCCCTAGGGAACTAGGGGTGTCTTACCCCCACAGTATTCAACTAAACTTGGTATAAATGTAATAGAAACTAATCAGCTAAGTGACTCTAAAAACTGTCCATATCCACTATCCACTGTACATACCATATTTGCCATACGAACCCACCCCCTCTGCTCCGTGCATAAATTGTGCTGGTTATGTAATTAACATACTGGCATGTGCGCATGTGTGAACAATGTGCTGGAGAGACGTCTTCTCATTTATATGGTCTGGATCCGGCCCTATAATATATTGTCGTTATTCCAAGCATCAGGAATGTTGGTGTTTAAAAATCCAGATAAATAAATGATAAAACGCAGACAAATAGACTCAGTGACACTCGGAGGTATTTGTACTTTATTTACCGGGAAGGAAAATAAATGAACATTTTGGACAATCTGTATATGAATCCCAGGTTTGAGACACAACATTCTGCATTTACAATTTACAATGTATGTATACAAAATGTGGGTGTTACACCATCCAAGTAGTTTGTTTTTAGAATTATTTAAACAGCCAGTTATAACATTGCTTAAAACTTGTCAAACCGGTACTGTACATGTCTCTGTAATGACAGCGTATAACCCTATGCACAATAGCTGTCTGGTGTTTCTACATACATTAGACAGAGAGCAGCATAGTCTTAGCTGCACCCGTACAGGCGGCACCTAGGAACACACAACTCACAGGTAAAACTTTCTATATTTCTATAGTAATATTATGAGACAGTAATATTATTCTGCTCAGACATATATATACATGGTGTGGAATGAGCCCCCATGCCAGAGACCGCTTGTAATGATGTGTAGCTTGTCTTCTCTGTTGTATTTGAGTCAGTGTGTGATTGTATTTGTGATGTGATTATATAGTGTTTATACCACAATGGTAATATTTGTCCAGAGATCTAACCAAAGAACATTAACGACTGAAATGAGTTGGAGAAACTGTATAGATTAGTGTGCAGGCAGAGACTGTATCACTCAAACTGGTAGAAAGCTCTATTGTATGAGAATCGTTTACTAGTAATGTACAAAGTAATAGGCGATTATCCAAAGAACATTAGTACATCACCTCATCAGCAAACGTAATATGAATACTTTATGTTACTTTAAACTTTATTAAATCTTTGTATTTCCTTAAACTGCTCATTTTAGCTTCATGAATGTCTTGAAATAAACATAAAAAGGAATGCTGCAGAGTTGGGGGTAACTACACTACACTAATTTTGAGTTGATTATACAAAACGTCACCTATAAATTCATCCATGCGGAACTGATTACTACCGCCCCCTCACCCTAATTTGCATGCCTAGGTCTGTTCCTCCATGCAGGGATTAGGCATATACAGATCTCCTACTGTATGAAAATGAGTTCTGTACACTTGAAGATTCGCCACGGAACATCTGCCCTGTGCATCAGATTCATCACTGCACCCCATTCATGCAAGCTGCGAGTCTGGATCACATCTTGCACATTATAAATCTTCTGCCCCCCTTCGTGTCAGCTGTTTCTCCTGTTACTCCCATATCTGGATCAGTGCATGATATGTATCACATTTGTGTGTTATAAGCTAATGGGGTTGATCCAAATCTGCGCTTACACTTAATGCTTAGGAATATTTGGACCCGATCCAGATTCCCGTGCGGGTATGTAGTGGAGAGAGGAGTGAAGGGTTTTTAAAAATTCTAATCCGTTTTTTTTCAAACAAGTGTCTATTTTCAGTACGTCTTGCTAATGTCGAGAATGCGCGCTTGAGCAGTGGATTTGCAAATGTGTGTTAGAAGTACACTCAGAGGAGGTGGGAAATCCTACAGCACTGTACAAATGTTCACAATAGACTGGATACAGTTAGAGATCCTATTCCATGAGCCCTACCTAATATTAAAAATATTGGGTAGGGATGGGTTGTGTCAGGATAAGATTAAAGGACCTTGACCTTGCCCTAACCATAAAATTGAACCCTAGTGCACACACTGTACACAAACTGGGCCTAAATGTTGCACATAGCAACCAATCAGATTAAAGCTCACATTCTCCAGTGTGTAAAATTAAACTGAGAGCTTTAATCTCACTGCAGTCTCCCTGCTCAGTAAATTTAGGCTCAAAAGTCTAGTCTAGTTTTTCATGCCTACTATCTCTTTCCATCCTGGGATAGATAGATAGATAAATAGATAGATAGATAGATAGATAGATAGATAGATATGGGATAGATAGATATGAGATAGATGAATAGATAGATATGAGATAGATAGATAGATAGATAAATAGATAGATAGATAGATATGGGATAGATAGATAGATAGATAGATAGATAGATATGGGATAGATAGATAGATAGATAGATAGATAGATAGATAGATAGATATGGGATAGATAGATAGATAGATAGATAGATAGATAGATAGATATGGGATAGATAGATAGATAGATAGATAGATAGATAGATAGATATGAAATAGATAGATAGATAGATAAAATAGACAAAATGCACAGCATTTAAAGGGAGGAGAGAACATAACCCTTAGCAAGACGTGATTGTGTGAGATGCGGGCTGGCATGTTCCTGGTACAAGTCCAGACAGAGACACCCGGATTCCTTACAGGAAGAATCTTCTCAGTGAAATGTTTTAATAACATGTTGGTGCTAATGTGATGAAAATGAGTTTTTCTCATGCTTGGTACAGCAGTTGCAGAATGACATTCATAAGCGCTGTTATCTGGAAGGTCGAGCTTATTCCAGTGAATTATTGCAGAAAAAAGAATAACTGGAAAAGGTTCTCATTTATATATTTAACTGATAAACCAGGTAGAAACATATAAAAAGACAAGTGGGCATGTCAAGAATATTGATAATGATTATTAAAAAAAAACAATAGTAGATTCCTATATACAGGGGTGATTCTTATATACAGGGGAACCAGCTCCCCCCATATGCATTGGAAATCTGCATACTTCAGCCTCCTCAATATAGATTGTCATAGATGCTGCTGATTTTATAGTCTGGGTCTGGTGCAGCGGTTGAATTAAATTTGGAAGTGGTATGGAAATATATCAAATAATAGTGAGTGGGAATATCATTTTTTCAATTAAATAAGTGGTAGAAGTGATGGTATGACATACCCCCATATACAACCCCACTTCATGCCCTGGGCCTAAATTGACTAAGCGGAGAGTTTGCTGGTGAATTTGAAAGGTNGTGAAGTTGCCCATAGCAACCAATCAGATTCGAGCTCACATTCTCCAGTGTGCAAAATGAAACTGAGAGCTTGAATCTGATTGGTTGCTATGGGCAACTTCACCACCTTTCAAATTCACCAGCAAACTCTCCGCTTAGTNAATTTAGGCCCTGGTCCATATTTTTTCTTCTTATTATTATTGTTATTATCATTATTATTATTCATTAAACAACTCATTTACTTCCTATAAGATTTATAATTAATTTGCCAAATATATACATATTTATTTGTTTGTATATATTACTTATACATATATCTTAAGTATTCAATACATTATCCCAATTACTACTTTTATAATGTCTTTTTTATCCCGCTCACTTTCAGTCTCTCCACTCACTGTTAATGTTTCCAATTTGTGCATTTAAGTTCAGTAAAAAGAACAGGGTCGCATTGTTCTCAAAACTGTATTATAGTGCATAGCTCGATTGCAACCTCTCAAGGACTCTTACGCCTGTTAATTATCCATAAGTGTTGAACAACAGTGTACCCCAGAGTACACAACTGGTGTGAATTTGTAACATTATGTACGTAATTTGTCTTCAGACTGTTTGGACACTAATTACTTACATGAATAATATTGGCTCCACACCGAACTTTGAAATTAAGCTATTTAACAAGTGCGAAATGACCCAGATTACTGAAATGTCACTTATAAGGCGGAACACTGTATCCATAGCGCTATACAATAAGAGATACTGCGCAAAACAGAACATTGGGGTAGGACAAAACGGAGTACAAGAACAGTGCAAGAATAATTACATCTAAAAATGAAGTAGAAAGTATGGTTAATATAGCGTGAAAGTAGCCATATAATGAAGAAAGAAACTAAAGAAGTTAAAGAAGAAAGGCAGAGATAGGAGAAATAAAAGGGGGAAGATATGGGGTTGGGTAGAGGAGATGACAGGAGGGTGGAGGGCCCTACTCTTGTGAATTAACATGTTAATCGGGAGGGGTTTACAAAGATTAATACTAATCATATTTCTGCATCCAAATCCAAGTTAACAATTAGCAAACATCATGTCCCGTTTTTGATGGAACTTTTAGAAATTTTTCATCTCCTTTAGCTAACTAAGAGTGTGGTCAGACTGAACTATGGTTGTGTCGCTTTACATTCTGGGATACCGGCAGGGTCATTACGTTTGCGCTCTGTTTAAGAGTAGTCATAAAAGTCTGTGCATTTTTTATATTGTCATAACTTTGCAATCGCACCTGGTACAACTGGTACATGTAGCATGGTATGACGATGACTATACTCAGCGATCATGTTCAAACTGGATTAACCAATATTAAATTCAGGATGAGCCATCTAGGCCACACCATCTGCATTGTTGTGTAGAAAATGATTTGGTAATGTTATTCACACGTCAGTACTTTAATTATACACCAGGGATGAAGATCAGCATTGTAAAGCTGTCTCTATTAATCTGGTAACTGGAAAACAATTACTTTACATTGGAATCTAAATGTATGCAAATGAGGTCAACCTACAGAGACCAGATTTCCCAATTAAAGAGTCGCAATATTTTAATTGATTCAATACGTATTTTTCAGAGATTTTTAGAATCTCCAAAGACTGTTGGTTGTGTTTCAGTGATTATAGACAATGTTGGCCCAACCTTAATTTAATTATGAAATATTTTGTTTCTCTTGTGTTAGTTAGGTGTAGCAGAAACATGAGTAACACATTGTTCATACGCACATTTTGTTATAATGCTTAATATATTATAATTAGGCAGAAAGTTTTTACATCAGGGCTCCGGCTCCATATTACTGTACTAAAACAAGGCCCTGTTGGCATTTAATATTAATCTAATGAGTAACATAAATGCTAATGCCATCTTAGAATGGCTTTGCAATGGAATCCTATGTCAGGATGAGGATGGTTCATGAACAGCCTTTTAGATGCCCTATTGGTCCAATGATAACATTTTTACATACTTTCATGTTGCAGTATAGATTTTGTGAATTGGGTCAAAACTCTGCACCAATGCAGAACACAGGTTGTCCTGCCATTGGCAATGGTTATCTTCTGCAGTGATATGCCACCTAGCTGTTACTGGTGGAACTGCACCTTTTCGGAGTTACTGACAGCATGACAGTATTTTAAAGTATGTTATAAATCTGTATAACAGACCTAAAGACTGTCTCTATTAACAAATTGTATTTATTTATCTATTTTCAGGCCCCTGAATTAAATGAAGACTCCAGCAATAAACTAGAGTTTAATGACAACCTTAGTGCTGAGCAAGGTACACTGGAATGTGGGTCTTTCAGCCAGGACCAAGATGAAGATTACTTTGAAACCAGGTCATACTTCAGTGAAAGTCCCTCTGAAATAAAAAGTGATGTTTTTGAAAGTATCTCGGACATTGATTCAGTTTCTAGTGACACCCCAGATGAGCTGACAAGGAGGACAGAATGTCTTTGTCTTGAAAAGGACGAGTCTGTGTACTCGAACTTTGTTACAATCCATAATAATGTTGTTTTAAGCAACATCAATATCTCACAAGAGACTCTAAGCATCCAGGATCAGACAGAGCCCTCTACCTGTTTACAACCCGATTTATGTCTGTCTCAGAAGAAATTGACATCTGATCTGAACCAACTGGATGTTGATGATAGCCCTAAGGAATCCACAGAAAATCAGCCTTTATTTACTGCAGACGTAAAATCAAGTGATGATCAAGAAAATAATAATGTTACCATAATTGGTCGGCAACATGTTTACTCAATAGGAAAACACAGGAGTTCAGAGAGGTCCACAGAAGAAAAGGTGGTGAAACAAGTAGGAGTGACTATATCCCAATCAGAAGGCTGTCTGTCCACTGGCTCATCTACAGTAACAGGTGTATGTGAACACCACCACAGTCTTCCAAATATTCACTTTACAATACCTTCTTATTGTCGCAGAAGGTCAGTAACCCATTGTGTGCCTGAAACAAATGGGCATAAAAATGCAAGTACAAAGCCTGTCTCTAAAGAAAGTCTTAACTTGGACATAACTTCCTATTGTGTAGATCAACATAATGGCATTTTAATGAAGACACCCGTGGTAATAGACAATCAAGTATACAAGGATACCACTGATCAGAAAGACTGTAGTTACTCAGAAACTTGGGGCCATACCTTTCAGAAACATTGGGAGCAAAATACTACTGTTCATTGTGATAAAGCAGACCACAAACAATGGCAATCACTAGCAGGTGATGGCACAGATGACTATGGTACATCAGATTCAGACACTTATAAAGACAGAGAAAATGTATATATGAGATTATCAGACCCCATTTCAATATACAACAGTAACAATTCAGAAGCAAATGAAAAATCACTAGTGCCTCAACACAACACAACACAAGATACACAAAACAGTGACAGCATAGTATCAAACGCAATTATCAAAGAGTCCAACACATTACATGAAGAATCAAACCGTTGTGCTGCAGCCAGTGATTCCCCTAACAAACCTGCACTTATTATTATATCTATTCAGCACACAGGAGCTCAGGAAACGAGGAACAACTCTATTGATGGTCACGCTATAAAAGAACAATTCATAGAGACCCGTTCTAATCAATGTAACAGTTCACCTTATAGTTATAAAATATTCTCCCCCGTTACCCCTTCCAGTAGAGATTTTGAAGCACTAAAACATGAAAATGTAGTGAACGCGAACATCGATGCAGAGGAGGATCAGTCTACAGAAGAAAACACAGATATGAAACTTCCACTTGAAGTTAATGTAGATGATGTGGCTATTGGAACAAGCCAAGATAAGCCAAGACCTCAGTTGTGGGATAAGGCGATTGATGGACAATATATGGAACATACCTACATGGAGAAAAGTAACGTTCCACAGTCTGAGACAACACCGTTACCTATAACATGTCATTTAGACCTAACACCCATTGAGGATATTATGGATTTGCCGAATTCCGGTCCACATTTGGATCCCCAAAGTGAAGACACATCAGACAGTTCAGAAAATGAAAGATTTAGTTTTTCTGATGATGATGTTGACGGTTCTGAAAAAGAATCTGAAGACTTGATGCAGATCAAAGGTAAAAATGACTACCAGTTGGCCATTTCGCAAAACTATCTTCCTGAAGGAACAACAAACAGCATTAATACATCTGTGATGGGACATGATGATAAAAGCACTTGTGGCAGCATTAATAGTATTGAAAGTGAGGGCAATTCAGAGCACTCTAAAGAAGATAATAGTAATAAGGTGATGGAAGATGTCACAAACAAACATGTAACTACTGGAACTTTAGAAGTACCCTCTGTTACTGTATTACCAACAGACAGCAATAACCAAGACAAAGTGGAAAATGACACAGATGTAAATACTACAAATAAGCAAATTTCAGAAAGCAAATCCTCACATTCCCTTAAACCACCATCTATAAGCAGTAAGCTGATAGAAAATCTGAGTAAAGACGAACAGACCTCTGATTTCTCAGACGATGATCTATTTGAAAATGGTTTCCTTTACAACCGGAGCATGAGAAAGGCCTCAGGGCCAGGGAGAATTGACCTGGACAACTTTACTAGACTTAGATGTAGTGTTCCAAATGTAAGTGTCCCTGAGCCTAACAGGACATCACCAAGCTTAGAATTACCCCAACCCCAATCCGAAACGAATGATAGCAAAAGCAGTAAAGGCGTTGAGAGTAAGCGCTTAAAGGATAGGTTATATTTGGCACATAAATCTTTCTCAAGTCTTTTTGATTTTAAAAATCTAGAAAAAGAAAACACAGCAGCACAACAGGAAGATAACGTGGTCAAAGAGGACAAGAAAAAGATCCGAGCTCATCAAATGTCTTGGAGAGCACTACGAAAAAACAAAGAAAGAGAATCACTCAAAAGACTCAGTATGTTAAGTATATCCACGCATGTTATAAGCCCGACCAAGCCAAGGAAACTGTCCACTGAAACCTCATCGGTGGTTCCAGACTTACTTAGCAATTCAACAAATGTGAAAGGTGACAATGAGAATTGTTCAGAAATGAATAAGGACACCCAAAGCACAACTAATTCAACAGATCCTGCAAGTGATGATGTTGATATAAAAACGTCTCTTAAATGTGGAACAAATGCTTTATGTGACGGTTCTATAAATTGTTCAACATATAATCAAAATGACCAGCCTTCAGTCATTAAACAACCCTCACCTACGCCTTATACTAGTTCAGTCTCAATTTATGATCTCAACTTCATGCCTTGTCGGCCCATGAGCCCAAAGCCCCAGAGCCAGTGGCCCAGCTATCAACGTAAAAGCTTGCGCAATTCCAGGGCCAGTGCTTCCTCCATGAGTTCTCTCGGTAACTGTTCTCCGCTCGAAGGATATACCGACCCAGCAGATGCATCAATGATATTTAAACCATGGACAACAAATTCTTCAGATAACGAGTGCCTCAAGGAGGATAGCGGCAACAGTAGCCAATCCCAGGCCAGCCTTCATACTGCTTCTTCCACTAGTGACATTCTACGAGATGAAGTAAGTGCTCAACATTCTTTACCCATTCTTTATACAGTGTACTTTAGGAACATTAAGTCACTTTGTGCACGTGTAAAGTTTTTAAATGGTCTTTCACTAAATTGACCTACACACCCATTAAGGTTGAGAAGCATTAGTGTAATGTAGTGTTTTCTCCAGTCAGGAAGCTTGAAAGTTTTCTCGGGCACCATAGCGACGGGGTCCAAGTCTGGAGGGCAAAGGGTCCACTACAGCAGTCCCTCTAACTGGCACTTAGGCAGCTGTCAGAGGTTAGCTGCTTAGAATCACACTTGGCTGTGGTAATGTACTTATACAGCTATCTTAAATGGTCAATCTTAGTTTTATGGATGCAAGTGAATGCCACGGGGTCCCCTCTCCTGTAGCAGAGACACATCCCTGCACATACATTACCTGTCTCCAGAGCTTTTATTGTGAGTGTATTCACTTGTAATTCATGTAGGGTACACTAGTACATATTGGGTATATTAGGTGTCAGGTAATACACATAATATAAGATATATGGGTTTGATTTTGGTATACAGTACATAGTGTACCATCTCCAGACCCATAATATACGCCTCATATATTAAAATATGTGTTATTCCCTTACCCCCTTTACATTTAATGGGTTTTTTATATAGTGCAGTATATATATATATATATATATATATATATATATAGTATATTAGAGGTCTGGGGATGGTAAACTATATTATTAATATAGTGTGTTATTCCTAAATCCTAATATACCTTAATATACTACATTATACAGTGCTCCTACCCAGAGTCACCTATTCAGTCACCTTCAGTAGTCTAGCCAACAACAACAGATGGGTACTACAGATGGGCATATAAAGTACTCGGGTCAGAAAGAGCCCTGGTTGCCACCATATTATTGTTACTTTGACATCCTACAGTATTTATGTGGTATAAACTGCCTCTGTCTATATTGTAACACCACCAGCAGATGGCAGTAGAAGCCAATAGTTTCAAGGAAGAAATTAAACAAGTTGTCTTATTAAACATGTAAAGACAAGTTTCCCACACACTGGACCAAATTCAGACTTTAGGAACTATTGACTCACTAACGACCTACCCAAGAGTGGACAAAACCATGTTGAACTGCAGGGGAGGTAAAATGAATGTTAGTGTTTGCATGCAGGGAGAACACTTTATTTTTGCATGTTGCACACAGATACTGACCAG